>QRFJ01002246.1:251233-405214 GCA_006176705.1 Cocos nucifera | reverse complement strand
GTTAATGGCATATTCCTTCCACCGGTCTCACTTACCTGGCCATATCTGTTGACACAGTTCTGATCTGAGGTGGTCAATAATCCGAGCTGACCCATGCCACTAGGTTAGTCATAATTGTTATGACTAAGCCAAGTCTAGTTTAATGAGACCTGAATCAATTCTCCCTAAGAAAAGATTAAGTCTGAGGTCTTCCACCATTGTAGACGTGCGGGCCCTTCCCGGGGTTGATTGTTCTCGGCTGGATACAGTGGCTCAGTTGCACCGGGAAGACGCAACCATGTCTATTAGGCATTGGATGCTATGGGCTGGAGGATGAGTTGGGCTCAATATTCCTGGATACGGTGAGAGACCCAATTAGGAACCCAGTCTATGCAAATGGTGGGTCTGACTTAACTAAGGAGTGGATCAATATTCCGGATACGGTGAGATTCATGAATTAGAGACCAAGTTTGGGTGCACCATGATTAGAGAATCATTGAACAAGAGTTGTTCACTCATTGGCTAACCCATCACCAATAACTGTTAGGTGAGGTGATGAGTCAGTTGGTGAGACCGCACCACCCACTAGAAATCATTAATCGCGGAGATTTTCGCATCTCTACAGAGGGAGTGTAGGGATCCGAGAAAATAGTGGGAGCTAATTTGTTTAAAAATAAAATCCCTAAACAAATTGGTCAAGTCAAAATTACAGTATCTAACTAGAATCTTTGACTCTCTACAGGAAAATGTCTGCGTCCAACCCACTGGCACGTATCCTAGACACACATAGACTGACTGGACCCAATTATAAAGATTGGCTCAGGAACTACAAAATTGTTTTGGGTTCAGAGAAGTTAACACATGTTTTGGACCAGGACCCTCCCACCTTACCAGCTCGTCCATCCACTGAACAGAGAGCATCTCTCTGAAAAAATGGATTGACGAAGACAATAAGGCCAGATACTACATGTTGGGCTCGATGTCTGATGAGCTCCAGCGCCAACATGAAGATATCGGGACTGCTCGCCAAATGTTGGCTCACCTGCAGGAGATGTTTGGTGAACAGAGTCGCGCAGCCAAATATCAAGTCACGAAACGACTTTTTAAGGCTAAGATGCGTGATGGGCAGTCAGTCCAAGATCACTGTCTGACAATGATCAAGGACATGGAAGAGCTTGAGAAGCTCGGTGTGAAGTTGGACTTGGACTTGCAGAACGATATTATTCTGCAATCCTTGACTGATGCATATGGGCAATTCATCATGAATTACCACATGCATAAACTTCAGAATTCCTTGGCCGAGTTGATGAATATGCTGGTTACCGCTGAGCTTTCTATGAAAGGTTCTAAAGGCTCAGTTCTTGCTATGGAACGGACTTCTTCCAAAAGAAAGTCTTATGGAAAGAAAAAGAAGTCTGTGAAAAAGCAAAAGGTAGAAGGATCAAAGAAGAAGAAGGCAGAACCGAAGAAAAAGGTCGATGGCAAAGGAAAGTGTTTCCATTGCAACAGCGACGGCCATTGGAAGCGGAACTGTCCTACTTACCTGGCCACCCTGAAGAACAAGAAGGAAGGTCCTTCTGGAGGTATGCTCATTATTCGAGCAAAACGTGAATGCCAAACGACCTAGGGATAGTCCAAACGACAGATATCTATGGCACCTGAGATTAGGTCATATAGCAGAAGATAGGATTAACAAATTGGAGAAAAATGGGCTATTGAGTCCATTGACTTTTGAGTCATATCCAACTTGTGAATCTTGTCTTCAAGGCAAAATGACTAAACTCCCTTTTGTTGGACATGGGGAGAGGGCCACAGATCTCCTTGCCCTAGTACATACTGATGTGTGCGGCCCATTTGATGTGCCGGCTAGAGGCAATTTTGTCTACTTCATTACCTTTACCGATGATCTGTCTAGGTATGGGTATGTGTATCTTATGAGACACAAGTCTGAAGCCTTTGAAAAGTTCAAAGAATTCAGACATGAAGTAGAAAAACAAACTGGAAAACCCATTAAGGTTCTTCGATCAGATCGAGGAGGTGAATACCTTAGCCGGGAATTCCTAGACTATCTTAAGGAAAATGGCATAGTCTCTCAATGGACTCCACCAGGAACACCTCAACTCAACGGGGTTTCAGAACGGAGAAATCGGACTCTATTGGATATGGTTCGATCCATGATGAGCTTCACAGACCTCCCTGATTTTCTTTGGGGACATTCATTATTAACTTCAATCTATTCTACTGAATAGGGTTCCCTCTAAAACCGTTCCTACCACACCGTATGAGATATGGCACGGTAAGAAACCAAGTCTGAGTCATCTCAGAATTTGGGGTTGTCCGGCTTCATGTCAAAAGACAACAAGCGGACAAGTTAGAGTTTAGGTCCTTTAGAGCTCGATTCATAGGATATCCTAAAGAGTCATTAGGATACTATTTCTACATTCCAGAAGACCACAATGTGATTGTGAGTCGACATGCCATATTTCTTGAAAAATAGTTTATTCAAGATAGCGGCATTGGAAAGCAGATTAAGCTTGATGAGAAAGTCTCACAAGCAGAAACGAGCTAAGGACCAAGTGGAACCAAATCAGGTTGAGCCAATAAGAACACTACCTCCTCCACCTCGTAGATCGGAAAGAGTTTTCCGTCCCCCTGAAAGATACTTAGGTATTATTTCAGAGGATAGTAGAGGAAATGTTCCTCATAGGTAATGGTGCTCATGGTGATGATCCCAAAACCTACAACGAGGCGATATCAGATATCGACTCCGAGAAATGGCTTGAGGCAATGAAGTCAGAAATTGACTCGATGCACTCAAACCAAGTCTGGACCTTGGTAGATCCACCAGAAGGTATAGTACCTATTGGGTGTAAATGGATCTTCAAGAGAAAGATTGGTGCAGATGGGAATGTGGAGACATTCAAGGCTAGACTGGTGGCAAAAGGTTATAGTCAACGCGAAGGCATTGACTATCAGGATACCTTTTCCCCAGTAGCTATGCTAAAATCCATCCGCACATTGCTTGCCTGTTGCAGCCTATTTCGATTATGAAATATGGCAAATGGACGTGAAAACGGCATTCCTAAATGGATATCTTGAGGAAGATATCTATATGGAACAGCCGCTAGGTTTCACATCCAGTGATACTGATCACAAGGTTTGCAAGCTGCAAAGGTCCATATATGGACTTAAGCAAGCATCTCGGAGCTGGAACACTCGTTTCAATGATGTGATCAAAAAGTTTGGTTTCATCAAAAATGAAGAGGAACCATGTGTTTTCAAAAGGGTCAGTGGGAGCGCTGTTGTCTTCCTCGTATTGTACGTGGATGACATCCTCCTTATTGGGAATGATATTCCCATGTTGACATCAGTCAAGATGTGGTTGTCCAAGGAATTCTCCATGAAAGACCTAGGTGAAGCATCCTTTATTCTAGGAATTAAGGTCTATAGGGATAGACCGAATAGGATGCTAGGACTTTCACAGAAGATGTACATAGAGGAAGTACTAAAGAGGTTTAGTATGGAAAACTCTAAGAGGGGATTAATACCCTTCAGACATGGTATTCATCTTTCCAAGAAGATGTGCCCCAGCACACCTGAGGAAATAGAACGCATGAGCAAGATCCCTTATGCTTCTGCAATAGGGAGCCTCATGTATGCCATGCTATGTACACGACCTGATATAGCCCATGCTGTGAGTGTCACAAGCAGATATCAGTCAAATCCAGGTGAAGAACACTGGACTTCTGTGAAATGTATCCTTAAGTACTTGAGAAGAACTAAGGATATGATGTTGGTCTTTGGTAATGGAGAACTCCAAGTTCAGGGATACACAGACTCGGACTTCATGTCCGATATAGATGATCGAAAGTCGACATCTGGAAGTCTGTTTGTGTGCAATGGTGGAGCTGTCAGCTGGAAGAGTTCCAAGCAAACTGTGATAGCAGATTCCACCATGGAAGCAGAATATATAGCTGCATCAGAGGCTGCAAAGGAAGCATTCTGGTACAAGAAGTTTGCTGCAGAAATTGGAGTAATGCCATCAGATGCCATTCCTCTTTACTGCGACAACAATGGCGCCATAGCCCTTGCTAAGGAGCCGAGGTCTCACCAGAAGTCCAAGCACATTGAGCGGCGATACCATCTCATCCGCGATTACCTTGAGAAAGGTTACGTTGAGGTCAAGAGAGTCAACTCCACAGATAATGTGGCAGACCCACTTACAAAGCCGTTGGGCCAGCAGAAGATCGAAGCCCACCTTGAGAAGATGGGACTTAGACTTGTAGCCAATTGGCTTTAGGACAAGTGGGAGATTGTTAGATATATGTGCCCTAGAAGCCAGAATTGGCTGACACTTGTAATACACTTCTAGGGGCAAAAATTGTAATTTTGACTATAATTAATAAAATGGGTTATTTTCTATCACATATGTGTATTTAGTGTCTGTGATACATCCTTTGAGTTAATGGTAATGATAATTCATATTTTCAAGAGTTGAAAATTTAAGACATGAATAATCATTATTAACTCATAAACATGCTCCCGACCATAGGATCATCACGAGGATGGTGATTGATCCGGAAGGTTGGTGTACGATCGCTTCTCTTTAGTAGATGAGTCTTGAGTCTACGGTGTGGAGACACCGGAGCGAGAGTACAGGTACTCGTTAGAGAACGAGGGCACTGAGCGTGACCACCTCGAGTAGTCATTAGGAAGTCTACCTTCTCGTCAATGACTGACTCGATGCTGCAGTAGTGTGTCTGGTTCTTTGACCTGAGAGATGCATCGGCAGTTCACCTTGAGGGTGTTATAGTTTGACTACACCATTACTCGGTCTCCTAGCCATATGGAACCCTGAGGTGTATGTTGGCTATAGCATGTTCATTGTAGGAACTGGATTGCATCAAGATGGAATCTATCTACCTCGGTGGTAGAGGAGCAGCCCTATGATGATCATGAGAATCAAGTCCAGAAATCCATGGCCATGGTAGAGTGAAATAATAGAAAGAGTTTCTATTTAGATTTTCACATTGGACTCGAATCGAATGATTACATCATATGACAGAGACTAGGGTTTGACGAGTTCACCTTAACCCTAATCTGATCGGGGCTCAAGATAGAAGAACTTAATCACACAGGTAGCTGCACCAAGAGGTTCGCATTCAGCTCTGATGGGTTGCCACCATATACTGCTAGGTGTCACTGGTGGATTTTGGGAGCAATTAGAATGATTTAGATGATCGATCATTCTAGCTGTTCGAATCAGAAGAGTTCTGATCCATCGAAAGGAGTTTCGATGATGTCTATGATAGAGATCATGACATATCCCATTACCATACAGAACTGAACCTAACTGGGTCACACAAACAAGGGTTTGAATCTGGTGATCATCAATTGAACTGATCTAGTTCAATTGATCTGAATGAGATTCAATTAGGTTCAAGGAAATCGTGCTAGCACTCGATTGAACCTAACGTTCTTCTTTTACTATCATAAATAAGTTGTCCTGACTGAGCCAAAGGAGTTTGTGCTCAATCAGAGGCCTTCATATGGTCTGACTGGAGGTTGTCCAAGTCAGAATAGGTTGTCTTATTTGTAAGACATTACCTGCCATTTTTGGTCACCTGCCATTTCTTGTTCTTTGACTTTGGTCAAAAGTCTACCTTTGACTGGTCAAACGTTGACCATTGACCCTTTGACTTTTGACCACATGTCATGCACCTATTGGAGAGCTGGTGGGGGCCTGTCCCCCTGCCAGAACCTGGCAAGGAGAAGGGCGCACGCCAAGGGTGGCGTGAGCCCAAGTAGGAGGCGCCTAGGAGTCCTTGTTGGACAAGGACTCCACCTCCCTTTTGGATTCCAATCAGAGTTCTACTAAGAATCCAGTTTGACTGGTCTTAGGCGCCCTCTAAGGAGGAATCCAGGGGTCTCTATTTTCCAACCAATCAGATTTAGATCTGATTTCACAAAGGGTTGTGATTGGTTGAGAGGAAGAGGAGTTGGATCACAAGAGGTCTATAAATAAGACCCTGCGCCCAACCCTAATTCCTAAGATGAATTAAATGAGATTTCCCATGCCCCAAGGCTGCCTCTCCCCTCCTTCTCCATGCCATAGTCTCTTCTCCCCTTGCTCTCCACGTCCAAAAAGTGTTTTGGACTTAGGTTTGGTGCGATTCAGATCAAGGAAAGGCGATCAAAAGCAAGAAGGCTGCGCTGCTGCAAAAGGACGACTGCAGATCTTCAAAAGAGTTTTGAAGATCCTCCAGATCAGATCCAGATCTGATTTTTGGAGGTGTGATAGAGAAGAAGAGGATCTCCAGATCCAACCCGAGTGGATACCGGTAGAGGCCAGGCGCTTGCGTGGCTAAGATCCAGAACCTTCCGCTGCAATCAGGATCATCTACAGGGTAATAGGATTACCCAAATCAGGTAAATTAAATTTGATTTAATTTATCTTATTTTATTTTATTTATTAAAATAATAAGAATCAGATCTGAAACATATCAAGATCTGATTGAGATCAAGAGAAAATTTTTGAAATATATCTCTTGATCTAATCAGATCTGGACGAACCTGGATCGGGAATCAGGATTTCCTTCACTTAAGTATGTTCCTTTTAGATTAATTTTTTTATTAAAATTAAAAAATAATTAATGGCAAAAACTAATCGCTTTATCAATTAGTTTAAATTGATCAAAAAATCAAGAGTTGGTTAGATGGGATCAAGAGTGCTTAAATTGACCAGCCTAATAGGATTAAGTCTGGATCAAGATCGAATCACATGAGTGATCGATCAAGTTAAAACCTAATTAAGCTCAGTGGTTAGAGTTTGAATTGTAGGCTAACCTGATTGGTTCTGGCTCAATAATTTAGTGTCTAAGGTAAGTTTGGCAGATATGATCGACTGGTTTTTAATTGGAAGCTACTCGACTCGAATGCATTCTTGTTGAGTTAATGGCATATCCCTTCAATCGGTCTTACTTACCTAGCCATATTTGTCGACCCAGTCCTAATCTAAGGTGGTTAACAATCCAAGCTAATCCATGCCACTAGGTTAGTCATAATTGTTATGACTATTGTAAGTCAAGTTTAAAAAGACCTAAATCAAATCTCCTTAAGAAAAGATTAAGTCTAAGGTCTTCCACCTTTGTAGATGTGTAGGCCCTTTTCGAGATTAATTATTCTCGATTGGTTACAGTGGTTCAGTTGCATCAAAAAGATGCAACCATTTCTATTAGGCATTGGATGCTACAGGCTGGAGGATGGATTGAGCTCAATATTCTGGATACGGTGAGAGACCCAATTAGGAATCCAATCTATGCAAATGATGGATCTGACTTAACTAAGGAGTGAATCAATAGTCTGGACATGGTGAGATTCATGAATTAGAGATCAAGTTTGGATACACCATGATTAGAGAATCATTGGACAAAAGTTGTTCACTCATTGGCTAACCCATCACCAATAACTGTTAGGTGAGGTGATGAGTCAATTGGTTGGACTACACCACCCACTTAAAATCATTAATCATGAAGATTTTTGCATCTCAACAAAGTAGGGATTCAAAAAAATAATGGAAGATAATTTATTTAAAAATAAAATTTTTAAATAAATTGGTTAAGTCTTAATTACAAAATCTAACTAAAATCTTTGACTCTCTAAAGAAAAATGTCTGCATCAAACCCACTAGCCCGTATCCTTGACACTCATAGATTGACCAGATCCAATTGCAAGGATTGGCTCTAAAACTTCAAAATTATTTTGGATTCCAAGAAGTTAACTCATGTATTGGACCAGGATTCCCCCACCTTACCAACCCATCCAATCGCTGAACAGAGAGCGTCTCTCGATAAATGGATGGATAAAGAAAATAAGGTCAAATACTACATATTGGGCTCGATGTCTGATGAGCTTCAGTGCCAACATGAAGATATCAAGACTGCCCACCAAATGATGGCTCACCTGCAAGAGTTATTTGGTGAACAGAGTTGCGCAGCCAAATATCAGATCACTAAATGACTTTTTAAGTCTAAAATGAATGATGGGCAGTCAGTCTAAGATCATTGTCTGATGATGATCAAGGACTTGGAAGTGCTTGAGAAGCTTGGAGTGAAGTTTGATCAGGATCTGCAGAATGACATAATTCTACAATCCTTGACTGATGTATATGCACAATTCATCATGAACTACCATATGCATAAACTTCAAAGTACTCTGCCCAAATTTATGATCATGCTGGTTACCACTGAGCTTTCTATGAAAGGTTCTAAAGGCTCAGTTCTTGCTATGAAATGGATTTCTTCCAAGAGAAAGTCTTTTAGAAAGAAGAAGAAGTTTGTGAAAAGGCGAAAGGTGGAAGGAGGAAAGAAAAAAAAGACAGAGCTAAAGAAGAAGGCCGCTGACAAAGAAAAGTGTTTCCATTATAACACAGACAGCCACTAGAAGAGGAACTACCCTATATACCTGGCCACCCTGAAGAATAAGGAGACGGGTCCTTCTGGAGGTATGCTTGTTATTGAATCTAGCCTTACAGTTTTTTCTGCATCTAGTTAGGTACTTGACTCTTGTTCTAGTGCTCATTTGTGTACTTTCATGCAGGGTCTTAAGGATGGCAGGAGACTGAGGGATGGTGAGATGATCCAACACATCGAAAATGGAGCAAGAGTTGCTGCTGTAGCCGTGGAAACCTACCTTCTTCGACTATCATCTAGCTTATATTTAGTACTTAGGAATTGTTACATGTGCCTGCTGCAAGCAGGAATTTGATTTCTATTTCATGTTCAGCATAAGAAGGCTATGTAAATAATTTTCTTAAGGACCATTATAATATTCTTTGCGAAAGAAATAAACTTGCAAGTGGTTTCTTCATCAACGGTCTCTATCAGTTACATATTAATTTATCTATTTTTAATATTAAGCAAAATATGAATGCCATAAAATCAAAATGACCTAGAGATAGTCCAAATGATAGGTATCTAAGGCACCTTAGACTAGGTCATATAGCAGAAGATAGGATAAACAAATTGAAGAAAATTGGACAATTGAGTCCATTGACTTTCGAGTCATATCCAATTTATGAATCATATCTTCATGGCAAAATGACTGAACTCTCTTGTGTATAACATTGGAAAAGGGCCACGGATCTACTTGTCCTAGTACAAACTGATGTGTGCGGCCCATTTGATGTGCTGGATAGAGGCAACTTTGTCTACTTCATAATTTTTATCAATGATTTATCTCGGTATGGGTACGTGTATCTTATAAGATATAAGTCTGAAGCTTTTGAAAAGTTCAAAGAATTCAGACATGAAGTCAAAAACTAAACTAAAAAACCCATTAAGGTTCTTCGATCAGATCGAGGAGGTGAATACCTTAGTTGGGAATTTCTTGACTATCTCAAGGAAAATGATATAGTCTCTCAACGGACTCCATCTAAAACACCTCAACTCAACGAAATTTTAGAATGGAGGAATCGGATCCTATTAGATATGGTTCAATCCATGATGAGCTTTACAGACCTTCTTGATTTTTTTTGGGAACATATTCTGTTAACTGCAATATACTTACTGAATAGGATTTTCTCTAAAACCATACCTACCACACCGTATGAGATATGGCATGGTAAGAAACCAAGTCTGAGTCATCTCAGAATTTGGGGTTGTCCGGCTCATGTCAAAAGACAACAAGTGGATAATTTAGACTTCAGATCCTTTACAGCTCGATTCATAGGATATCCTAAAGAGTCATTAGGATATTATTTCTACTTTTCAGAAGATCACAATGTGATTGTGAGTAGGCATGCCATCTTTCTTGAAAAATAGTTTATTCAAGATGGTGGCATTGGAAAGCAGATCAAGCTCGAGGAGAAAGTCTTACAAGAGCAACGAGCAAAGGACCAAATAAAACTAAATCAGGTTGAGCCAATACAACCACTATCTCCTCTACCTTATAGATCGGAAAGGGTTTCTCGTCCCTCTGAGTGGTACTTAGGTACAATTTCAGAGAAAATAGAGAAAATACTCCTCATAGGTAATGAGGTTCATGGTGATGATTCCACAAACTATTTTGAGGCGATAGCGGATATCGACTCCAAGAAATGGTTAGAGGCAATAAAGTCAGAAATTGACTCGATGCACTCAAACCAAGTTTGGACCTTGGTAGATCCACCAAAAGGTATAGTACCTATTGGGTGTAAATGGATCTACATGAGAAAAATTGGTACAGATGGGAATGTGGAGACATTCAAAGCTAGATTAGTAGCAAAAGGGTATAGTCAATGGGAAGGCGTTGACTATCAGAATATCTTTTCGCCAGTAGCTATGCTAAAATCCATCGACATATTGCTTGCTATTGTAGCCTATTTCGATTATGAAATATGGCAAATGGACATGAAAATGGTATTCTTAAATGGATACCTTGAGAAAGATATCTACATGGAATAACTACTAGGTTTCACATCCAGTGATGCTGATCACAAGGTATGCAAACTGCAAAGATCCATATATGGACTTAAGCAGGCATCTCGGAGCTGGAATACTCATTTTAATGATATGATCAAATTATTTGGTTTCATCAAGAATGAGGAGAAACCATGTATCTTCAGAAAGGTCAGTGGGAGTGCTATTATCTTTCTCATATTGTACGTGGATGATATCCTCCTTATTGAAAATGATATTCCCATGTTGACCATAGTTAAAATATGGTTATCCAAAGAATTCTTCATTGAAGACCTACGAGAAGCATCCTTTATTCTAAAAATTAAGGTCCATAGAGATAGACCGAATAGGATGCTAGGACTTTCACAGAAGATGTATATAGAGAAAGTGCTAAAGAGGTTTAGCATGAAAAACTCCAAGAGGGGTTTGGTATCCTTCAGACATGGCATTCATCTCTCCAAGAAGATGTGCCCTAACACACCTGAGAAAATAGAACGCATGAGCAAAATCTCTTATGCTTCAGCAATAGGAAGCCTCATGTATGCCATATTATGTACACGACCTGATATAGCTCATGCTGTGAGTGTCACGAGTAGATATCAGTCAAATCCAGGCGAAGAACACTGGATTTCTATGAAATGTATCCTTAGGTACTTAACAGGAACTAAGGATATGTTGTTGGTTTTTGATAATGGAGAACTCCAAGTCTAAGGATATATAGACTCAAATTATATGTCCGATGTAGATGATCGAAAGTCGATATCTGAGAGTCTGTTTGTGTATAATGGTGGTGCTGTCAGTTGGGAGAGTTCCAAGCAGATCATGATAGTAGATTCCACCATGGAAGTAGAGCACATCACTGCATCAAAAGCTATGAAGGAGGTATTCTGGTATAAGAAGTTTGCTGCAGAGATCGGAGTGATGCTATAGATGCCATTCCTCTATACTGCGACAACAATGACACCATAGCCCTTGCTAAGGAGCCGAGGTCTTACCAGAAATCCAAGCACATCGAGCGGCAATACCATCTCATCCGTGATTACCTCAAGAAAGAATACATCGAGGTCAAGAGAGTCAACTGCACAGATAATGAGGTGGACCCACTCACAAAGCCATTGGGTCAGCAGAAAATCGAAGCCCACCTTGAGAAGATGGGACTTAGAATTGTAGCCAATTAGCTTTAGGTCAAGTGAGAGTTTGTAAGATATGTGTGCCCTAGAAGCTAGAATTTGCTGACACTCGTTATGCACTTCTAAGGGCAAAATTATAATTTTGACTATTAATAATAAAATAGATTATTTTCTATCATAGTGTGTATTTAAAAGTGTCTGTGATACATCCCTTGAGTTAATGGTAATGATAGTTCATATTTTCAAGAGTTGAAAATTTAAGACATGAATTTTTGTTATTAACTCATAAAATGCTTCCAACCATAAGATCATCATGAGGATGGTGATTGATCCGAAAGGTTGGTGTACAATCACTTTTTTAGGATAGACGAGTCTTGAGTTTATGGAATAGAGACACTAGAGAGAGAGTATAGGTACCCATTAGAGAACGAGGGTACTGAGCATGACCATCTCGAGCAGTCATGAGGAAGTCTACCTTCACATCGATGACTGGCTTGAAGCTACAGTGGTGTGTCTAGTTCTTTGACCTGAGGTGCATCGATAGTTCACCTTGAGGGTGTTATAGTTTGACTACACCATAACACAATCTCTTAGCCATTTGGAATCCTGAGGTGTATGTTGGCTATAGCATGTTCATTGTAGGAATTGGATTGCACCAAGAGGGAATCTATCTACCTCGGTAGATGAGGAGTAGCCCTATGATGATCATGAGAATCAAGTCCATAAGCTCATGGCCAAGGCAGAGTGAAATGATAGAAAGAGTTTCTATTAAGATTTTCACACTAGACTTGAATCGAATGCTTAATCATATGATGGATATTAGGGTTTGATGAGTTCACCTTAACCCTAATCCGATCGGGGCTTAAGAAAGAAGAACTTAATCACATAGGTAACTACACTGAGAGGTTTGTTTTTAGTTCTGATGGGTTGCCACCATATACTGCTAGGTGTCACTGGTTGTTTTTGAAAGCAATTAGAATGATTTGGATGATCGATCATTCTAGTTGTCTGAATCAGAAAAGTTCTGATGCATCGGATGGTGTTTCGATGATGTCAATGATAGAGATCATGACATATCCCATTACCATACGAAACTAAACCTAACTAGATCACACAAACAAGGGTTTGGATTTGGATATCATCAATTGAACTAACCTAGTTCAATTGATTTGAATAAGATTCAATTAGGTTCAAGAAAACCGTGCTAGCACACGATTGAGCCTAACGTTCTCCTTCAACAATCATTAAAAGATGTCTTGATTGAGCCAAATGTATTTGGGCTCACTTAGGTACCTTTACTTCATTAGACTGGAGCTTGTCCAAGTTAGAAAAGGATTGTCTTAATTTATGAGATAAATTTGAGACAATACCTACTATTTTCCGTCACTTTCTAATTCTTGTCTTTTGACTTTGGTCAAACATTGACCTTTGACACTTAGACATCAGCCCATGTGTAATGCTCCCATAGGAGAGAGATTTGACCTTTGTCCACCTACTAAAATGAAGAATGGGGGGGTGCATGCCTAGGGAGGCGTGTGCCCAAGGATGATGACGCTTGGAGTCCTATACAGATGGGACTCTAGGTTACTTCATGGTATCAAACAAGATGGTGCCAAAGACTCTACTTTGACCAATCTTGGCACCACCTAAGGATGTTTGTGAGGGGCTCTCATCTGATTGGATCAGGTGATGTCATCCCACCAATCAGATTTAGATCTGATTGCATGAAGAGACGTGATTTGCCAGGATGATGTGGCACTGCATGGCGCAGTAGGGTCTATATAAACCCTATCTATCTCTAGGTTTAAATGAGTTATCCCCTTGCCCATACCACATAGCCCTCTTCCCTCTCCTCCATGCCTACTTCTGATCTTTTCTCTCCTCTCCATGCCCAAGTGGCTTTGGGCTTCAGTTTGGTGCGATCTAGGAAGAGAAAGGCGACAAGAAAGAAAGAAGGTAGCACTGCTGCAAGAGACAACATTGGATCTTCAAAAATTATTTTGAAGACCTTCAAGATCAGATCTAGATTTGATCTTTGGAGAAAAGATTGAGAAGGAGAAGATCTCTAGATCCTATCCAAGTAGATACCAGTAGAGGCCAGGCGATTGCATGGTTGCATCCAAAACCTCAAGCAATCAGTAGGATCATCATAAGGTAATAGAATTACCCAACAACAATGTATAAATTAAATCTAATCTAATTTAATTTATTTTATTTTATTAGATCCATGAAATTAGATTTGAAAAGTATCAAAACTAATTTAATTTTCAGAGAAAAAAATTTTGAAATATTTTTCTTGGTCAAATCAGATCTGAATGAATTTGACACAAAAAATAGGATTTTTCCTTCAGTAAAGTATTTCATAATGCCAAAATCTGATATTCAAAGGCTGATCTATGCCCTAATCATTTTGATGCAATGACTTCAGCCCTACTTTCAAGCCCACACAGCACATGTTCTAACTGACCAGCCTCTGAAATTGATCCTGCATCAACCAGATACTTTAGGTTGAATGACAAAAGGGAAAATAAAGCTCAGCAAATTCGACATCCAATATTGCCCTCAGCTGTCAATGAAGGCCAAGATTCTGGCTGATTTCATTATTGAGTGTACCATCTCAGACAACAAGCCTGATCGAAAAGCAACTTACGAGTCAGCAGAAATCACCCTTCAAACTGATCATAAGTCAACTTGGGTGTTACATGTCAATGGGGCATTAAATGCACTTGGAAGCGGTGCCAGACTTATCCTGGCAAATGCCGATGGAATAATCACTAAGTACACCCTCCGATTTAAGATCAAAGCTTCGAATAATCAAGCCAATATGAAACTCATCTTGCCAGCTTGAAAATTGCCATGGAGCTTGGTGTCGATGAGCTGAAGATATTCACCGACTCTCAACTCATTATAGGATAAGTCAAAGACGACTTCAAAGCTCGCAATCTGATGATGCAAAAGTATTTGAAAAAAGTGAAGGACAAAACTTCCATCTTCAAGTACTTTGAGATTTTGCACACCCTAGAGTAGAGAATGCTCGGGCCGACGCAGTCTTCCGACTCATCGTTACTAGCTCCAATGAACTTGATCGAACCTACATCGAGTATCTCGATGACCCAAGTATCGAAAGAGTGAAAGAAGTATTGCAGATCAATGATGAGCCAAGCTGGATGGATCTGATTGTTAGGTACCTGACAAAGAAACCCTATCCAACAATCCATTGGAAGTAAAGTGCTTAAGATGGATAGCCTCGCAATACGTCATGATGGATGGATGAATTTACAAGCGATCTTTCTTTCTTCCATGATTAAAGTGCCTAGGACCTACCGATGCCAACTACGTGCTTTGGGATGTGCATGAGGAGATCTATGGGAATCACTTGGGGGCCAAGTCCCGCACCTACAAGATCCTTCGACAAAGATTTTATTGACCAACAATGCGAAAGGATGTAACCAAGTTCGTCTGAAGATGTGAGCTATGCCAAAGATACGCCAACATCCAACATTATCTAGCGATACAACTGACATCGATCATAGCTCCATGGTCGTTTGCACAATGGAGGATCAACATACTTGGCCCTTTTCCTCTAGCATCCGGACAAAGAAAATTTTTGGTCATCGCCATCGACTATTTTACAAAATGGGTGGAGGCTAAACCATTGCTGAAGATTACAAAAAATAAAATGGAAAATGTCATTCAAAAATCTATCATCTATAGATTTGGACTCCCACATACTATCATAATCAATAATGATTGATAGTTTGACAATCAAAACTTCAAAGACTTCTATGCTGCATATCATATCGTGCACAAGCTGACATCTATCAGCCATCTATAGTTGAATGGAGAAGCAGAGGTCATGAACCGAATGACTCTCCATGGCCTAAAAATCCAACTTAATAAGGCCAAAGATCTTTGGATAGAAGAACTACCTTTAATATTGTGGGCCTACCAAACAACCCCCAGAGTCCCAATGGGGGAATCTCCCTTTAACCTTGCCTATGGAATAGAGGTAGTGATACTCATCAAAATTGGACTACTATCAATGAGAGTTAAGAAATATGATGAGTTAAATAACTCTGATCATTGAAGAGTAGACTTGGATCTATTATCCGAAGTGTGGCAACAAGCTCAACTCAAGATGGCCACTCATCGATAGTGAGTCACAAGGTACGATAATAGAAGGGTTAAGCTAAAGAAAATGCATCTAGAAGACTTAGTCCTACAGAAGGCTGAAGTATCTCAAACATTGGACCAAGAAAAACTTTCTCCAAACTGGGAAGGATCCTATTGGATAATAAAGACCCTTCGACCTGGAGCATACCTATTGGTGCAAAATCTGGTTGGAGGGTTTCTTTTATAGACGGAGCTTGCAACAAACTGATAGTGACAGCCATAACCGTCTGGTAGTGGGCCGCTCAATCCATGTGATGTTTGTTACAAAGGATGGCATTTTTTGTCGTGACTTGCCAGTTTGTTAAGATTTAATAGTTGAAGTTTGGATGGGGTAGGCGTCGGTTGGTGAAGAACTTTGAGTAATATCAATTTTAGAGGAGTTCAGACTCCTCTAAGGCAGTCTACATGTGAGTTGATTCATATTGTGTGGGATTGAGTTCGTGCGGAGACCTTCCTAGACAACTATAGGAAGTTCGATCGGGAGGAGTTCGAAAGGAGTTTGGCTACTGAAGAAGTTCGGAAGGAGTTCAGCTGCTGAAGGAGTCCGGAAGAAATTCAACTGCTGGAGGAGTCTAAAATAACTTCGGAAGAAATTTACGATTGAAGCACTCCTGTGACCATGAGTTACACCTGATCGAGCACCAAATCAAACTTTGATAGGAGCGAGATTTACCCCCAATAATAGTCTCCCCACTTCCAAATTCGAAATTCGAAGGAAGGAAGTAAAAATATGACCGCTGAAGTTTATTCTTGGACTCCCGCCTTGTCGGGATGAGACATTTTGGCATTTACTATGCTGGCACCAAAACTTTTCAAATCTGAAATGAGTTCAAAATGATGGCCCTTTGTTTCTCCCGTCGAAACTCTATCTTAAGTATGGTGCCATAAGGCTCTATCTGTAGCTACCTTTCTATCACGATGAGTGGGACATATAGTGCACGCTGACCCACCAAAGTTGATTCACAATTATAACTGCCTCAGGTTACTTCTGGCTATTTAAGATCTTCTCTCTTTACCTAAAAGTCATTCCTGCCTGAGTCTTCTCCTTTCATCAGCCCCCATCCTATTGGGAATATGCGCTCTTCCCACATGGATCAGCATGGCCACCAGTGATTGGCCAAGGAACAAGGAAGTACTTCTTAGAGATTTCTACGAAAGCATGATCAAATAAATCAAGGAATAGAAAAAAAGAGAAGAAATGATTTCTAGAAGAAAAGAGCTTTTATTCAGTATATTTCAGCACTCTTACAACCTTGATCTATTTTCAGTATATATACTTTACAAAAAGTCAAGCCCAAGCTCATAGAGAAACTTTCCAAACCCAAACAACCCATGTACACAAAATAATAACCTACAAAAATTGAGTCAGCCCAGTTTTAGACTGGGCCGACAAACCTACGACTGGGTTGGCTCAGTCTCAGACTGAGCCAACCCAATGAGACTGAGCCAACCCAATTGTGTATCATGCTAATACTCCAAAAATGCTACTTTCTATTAAGATTTTTCTCTGAGATCTAGCCGACCTAGTCCTAGACTGAGCCGACCTAGTTCCCAATGATAGGAATGGTGTGTAGGATGGAAGCATGGATTTCAAAGCAAAAATATGAAATCATACAAACCAAACCCAAACTCTACGACCACCTTATTAGAAATTAAATCATATAACATGCATTTGTAATATAAAAGAAAGTATTAGAACATACCTCTTATCGCTAATTGCCGACAGCAGTCCGTCAGGGGTTCCACCAGGTGCCCACATATTCATCCTCCAATGTTGATCCACACAGAGACTTGATCAGGACACCAGCACCTCTAATTTATATAACTAAAATTTTAATAATAAGAACTTTAATTAAATAGGCAAGACCTTCCTTAGCCTTTATGTCACCTTCCTTGCCTCTCCTTACCTCTCTTTCTTTTTTCTTATCTTCTTAATTTTTCTATCTAATCTCTTTGTCTTAAAATGACTTCTTATCCTTATAAGAACAAGATCTGGACAAGAGAAGGAAAGAAAAAAAATTGGACAATAGAAAATACTTGTAAGAATGAAAGATAATTTTTCACTCCTTCGGACTCTTGGTGCGCACCCCTATTTATAATGTACGTAGGGGTACCACCTTAATTTCTCATGCCCTTTTCTCATCAACATCTCATGCCCCATCATTATATCTCACATCCATCTAAATTTTACACCATTTAAAATTACGTAGACTTAGTCCAATAGGTGCCTTAAAATAGAAGGACTCTTCAGACTAATTCTACGTAGTTTTTCTACGAAGAGTCGTAATGCATAAGTAAATGGCACCATAATTTTAAGAGCTTGGATCAGATAAAATGGCCATCTAATGGCCCTTAATGGGACACCCATTCAGCAAGAAGGCATGGAGATGAACTTTGAATAGTCAAAATCCCAAGAGGCATCAAGGATGAGAGGGCGGCAAGTATTCCTAGGCGACAAAGAGTCCCTTCTCAAAATAATAATGGAGTATTTCATCTATAGAAGGACTCTTCTACACCCCATATCTGAGGTCCATGCCTATTTAAAAAACTTTACGTGACATAACAAATGAAAAAACTCAAAAAAGGTAGGCGCCAACTAATTCCATGCGCCAAAAATTCTTTGCGCAGAAAGACTTCCCACACGCAAGAGAGAGACTCTTTGGTGCATGGGATTCAGGTATGTGGCACCCCAACTAAAGATCAATTTGTCTAGGTTAATCCAATTTAAGACCAAATCCTATTTGGCTCAAATTGGATCTTAATTAGCCCTAATCGAAAGTCGATTTGAAACCAATTCAAATCCAGGTGCCAGGGTTTGCTACATATGCTAGCATGTTCGTCTTGCAATCATGGCCTAATCCAATTACATCCTTAATTAATTCTCTTTATGTGTGACCCATTGTGTTCCACATCTAACCAACAGTGAGTCTGGGTGTGATTTGACCTAATCTGGTTAGAACTCAACCAAACCGATTTAGGTCAAAACTAGCCAACCCAATTTGACTTAATTTAGAATAATTTCTAATTTAATGATCAAATTAAAATTTTAATTTGATTGAACCCACAAGACATGATTGACATCTAGCAATGTATCGCGACTTTTCGAAAGATGTAAAATTTTGATAGAAATACCAAAAACACCCTTCAGTGAAAATTACCATGCAACTAGATCTTTCGATCTCCCTGCATCCTGAATATAACTCTCGGTATGGAAATATGTCAACCCCAATTTCATATTTATTTCTCTTTCAATCTTATGATGATGATTCATTTAATAAGATATTAGAAATCATTTCTAATTTTCATCAGGCTTTGATCAAAGTCTTCCTGAATCATCATTTGTTTGACGTAGGTAGGATGCTATTTCCTCTTACCAAGGGTGATCGATTCCATGTTAACATACTCACAACCTTCATATATATAATCTACCATATCCAGATCATCCCGTACATAACTGAGTCATGAATGAGTATGAGCCAAAATATGGATTTATGTATATAAGATTCTATGGTAGTTTCAGGTCAAAGGATTACATGCATAAATTCCACCATGAGAATCATCTATTGACACATAGATAAGACTCCATTAGATATTCTCGATTTGGATCAATTCAATGAACTCATTCTCTAATGGGCACCCACATTCTTGTATTAGTGTCATACACAAGTTATTATGAGATCAATCATCCTCTCTATCGAGCATACAAAGATTGTGCTAGTCTTACTGAAAAAATATTGATCCCTAACTCAATGTCCCAATGACTAGAAATATTTAAATTAGGATTTTAAGATTTTAGATCTCACAGGTATGATCTCATCATAATCCTAAAATCATAGCCCTAATTTATGGGGTTCATCATAATCTTAAATAAATAATAAGACACTGCATATGATGAAATAAATGCCTTTATTAAAAATGTCATTACATGAGTTTGGAAAACAAAAATAGCCCAAAAATTGATTGGCTTGAGGGCATATTCCTTTCAATCTCCCACTTGCACTAAAGCCAATCGTCCTTATATTTTAATCCCATACAATCAAGGTGGCGATCAAACAGTTGCAGTGGTAAAGCCTTATTGAATGGGTTTGCTATGTTGTTCTTTGTGTCAACTCGTTCTATGACTACATCTTATCTTTCAATAATTTCATGGACGAGATGGAAGCATCTCAGAATATGTTTGGATTTATGACGAGATCTTGGTTTCTTTGCTTGAGCAATAGCTCCAGTATTATCACAATAAAGTGGTACTATATTCTTAATTTCAGGAATAACACCTAATTCAGCGATGAACTTCTTCATCCAGATAGCTTCCTTGTTAGCTTCACTTACAGCTATATATTCTGCTTCAATGATTGAGTCAGCTACAGTTGGCTGCTTAGTACTCTTCCAACTTACTGCTCCACTATTCAGAGTAAAGACATATCCTAAAATGGATTTACTATCATCTGGGTCTGATTGAAAACTAGAGTTAGAATATACTTCTAATTTATGATCAGAACCACCATATACTAGAAAAATATCTTTAGTCCTTCTTAAGTACTTAAGAATATTTTTCACAGCTTTTCGATGATCCTCTCTTGGATCAGCTTGAAATCTACTTGTAATGCCTAAAGCATAAGCAACATCAAGTCTTGTACATAACATGGCATACATTATTGATCTAACAGTCGAAGCATAAGGAATAGACTCATTCTATTTCTCTCTTCAGGTGTCTTTGGAGACATCCTTTTAGAGAGATGTATGCCTTGACTCATTGGTAAGTAATCTCTTTTACTTCCATCCATATTGAATCTTTTCAGTATTAAGTCAATGTACCTAGATTGGGACAAGCCTAGCATCCTCTTAGATCTATCTCTATAGATCTTTATTCCTAGTATATAGGATGCTTCTCCCAAATCTTTCATGAAAAACTTATTTGATAGCCATAATTTGACTGATTGTAACATTGGGATATCATTCCCAATGAGGAGTATGTCATCTACATACAGAACCAAGAAGACTATGGTTCTTCCACTAGTTTTTTTGTACACACATGGTTCATCCACATTCTTGATAAAACCAAACTCTTTTACTATTTCATCAAAATGGATGTTCCAACTCCTTGATGCTTGCTTTAATCCATAAATGGATATCTTAAGCTTGCAAACCTAATTTGGTCTCTCATTCGACTCAAATCCCTCTGGCTGTGACATATAGACCTCCTCCTCAAGAAAATCATTAAGGAAGGCAGTCTTTACATCCATTTGCCATATTTCATAATCATGGTATGCTGCTATGGCAAGCATAATCTGAATAAATTTGAGCATGGCAATAGGTGAAAATGTTTCATCATAATCAATCTCCTATTTTTGCCTAAAACCCTTAGCCACCAATCTGGCCTTATAGGTTTCAATTTGACCATCAGCTCCAATCTTTTTCTTAAAAATTCATTTGCATCTAATAGGGTTTATATCCTCTGGTGCATCCACCAAAGTTCATACTTTATTAGTGTGCATGGATTCCATTTCGGATTGCATGGCAGCCATCCATTTGTAAGAGTCATTACTTTTGACTACTTCCGTATAGGTCAGAGGTTTGTCATTCTCAATGACTTGGGCTTAATTGTTCTCAATAATGAACCCATACCTCATAGGTGTATTTCGTACTCTGTTAGACCGATGGATAGGAGTTATGTGTTCTGGTTCTTTTATGTGATTATTTGATTGAGAAATTTCTATTTATTTTTCTTGAACTTCACTAAGTTCAATATTTCTGCCACTGCCCTTTTCTAGGATAAATTCTGTTTTCATGAAAGTAGCATGCCTACTTACAAATACCTTTTGTTCAGTAGGATTGTAGAATAAATATCCTATACTATTTCTAGGATATCCTATAAATAGACATCTATCTGATCTATCATCAAGTTTATGTCCAAAATTTCTTTTGATGTATGCTGGACAATTCCATATCTTAAGATACTTAAGATTAGATTTCTTACTTTCATATGTCATATAGAGTACTAGATACAGATTTAGAAGGTACTCTATTCAAGATGTAAATTGCAGTCTCCAAAGCATGACCCCAAAAGAAAATAGGTAATTCAGTGAAGCACATCATTGACTGTACCATGTCTAATAAGGTATGATTTTTTCTTTCGACTACACCATTTAATTACGGTGTATAAGGCGGTATCCATTCAGAGAGAATCTCTTTCACTTTAAGATAGTCTAAAAACTCACTAGATAAGTATTCTCCTCCTCGATCAGATCGAAGGATTTTTATATATTGTCCAATTTATTTTTCGACCATACTTTGATACTCTTTAAATTTATCAAAGGTTTCTGATTTGTGTTTCATAAGATACACGTATCCAAACCTAGATGAATCATCAGTGAACGTTATAAAATAAGAGTATCCTCCTCTGGCTTGAGTTGTCATAGGACCATGTACATCCATATATACAAGTTCTAATAACTCATTTGTCCTTTCTCCATGTCCACTAAATGGAATCTTGGTCATTTTACCCATGAGGCATGATTCACAAGTTCCCAATGATTCATAATCAAAAGGATCAAAGAACTTTTCTTTGTATAACTTGTTAATCCTAGCCTCACTAATATGACCTAATCGACAATGCCAAAGTAAAGTATTATTTATGTCATCTCTCTTACATTTTCTATTTTCATCAATATAAAATATATTGTCAATCAAATATAGAGTCAACAAACCATTGCTAAATATGCCAAAATAAATATTATCATTAGAGTATTTGATCGAGCAACCTTCGCTCGTTACATTAACACTGTAAACTTATTTTAATAACAAGGGTATAGATATAATATTTCTAATGATCTTAGGCACATAATAACAATTTATAAGCTCTAAGATCTTTCTATAAGATAACTTTAATATATTTGTCCCTACAGCTTCTGCTTGGATAGACTCTTCTCCAGCACCATAGAGCTTGAAGTCACCTTTCATTAAACTCTTAATTTTTTGTAGCCCCTACAAAGATTTGCAGATATAAAAATCATAGTTGATATTTAATACCCAAGAATTTGAAATGGAAGAATTTAATGATAATATAGTATGTATCTCGTACATACCTTTTGATGCATTATTTGCATCAGACTTTATGATTGTAAGGCAAGCCTTGCAATTCCTCTTCCAATGATCTATTATGCCGCAGTGAAAATAGATCGTCTGTTCGGAGACCTTTCCCTTTTTCTTTTTGTTTATACTACTTTTAGGATTCAACATTCTCTTTGAACCCTTTTTGCCTATCTTCTTCTTGGAGATCCCATCCATAAGAAGAAGAGGAGCCTTATCCTTCTTGATATGGCTTTCTGCTGTCTTGAGCATATTTAGTAGCTCAGGCAAGGAAGAATTCAGTTTGTTTATGTGATAGTTCATGACAAACTGAGAAAATAATTTTGAGAGTGATTGTAGATCAAATTCTGACTTAGCTCTCCATCCATAATAGAACCTAATTGACTTAATCGGGTGATTAGGTCAATTATCATCAAAATATGATTTTGTATGGATGTTCCTTCTGTAATTCTTGCATGAAATAATTACTTAGATATCTCATTTCTAGCAGTCCTACTATGCTCTCCATAAAGCTCTTTTAGATTGAGCAATATGGATTAAGTGTCCATGCCATCATGCTGCCTCTGTAATTCATTATTCATAGAGGTAAGTATGATGCATTTGATATTAAGAGAATCATTTTGGCACATCTTGTATGTGGTCTTATCTTCATCTTTGGCATCATTTTCTAATGGCTTAGGATCAGGGGCATTAATAATATAGGAGAGTTTTTCTTGACTGAGTACTATTTTTAAGTTTCTCAACCAGTCAACATAATTTTGACCAGTCAATTTATTTGAATCCAAAATTGAACGCAATAAAAGTGAAGAAGCCATTTAATCTACATAATAAAGAACAATACATAAGCAAGCAACTAATGATGACAAACATAATTAAATTAGGATTTTAATTTAATTATGTCTCCCACTATTTAATCAAAAAATCATAACCCTCTAATTGATTTTCTTAGTGAGAATAAGACCCTAATTCCTTATAAAAATTCTTGTGGTTGCACAACAAACCTATTATAAGTTCAAAGGTAGGAAACTCTTTTCAATTATATTTTATGCAACTCTAAAAAAACTTTTGCCTCTAAAACATTAATAGCCTTGTATTAACACAACAAATTTAAATATTTTAGTTTAAGTAGAACCTTTAATTTCTATACAATCAAAATGAAATATAACTGCTTTAGTGGTTAAACAATAAAGCAATATATTCAAAATGCTGTAAGCATCTTAATGCACTAGATTAATATTACATCATTCCCCATGATAGATCTTATGGTTACATAACAAAACTAATATGGTTCTGGACATAATAAGAACCTAGTATGAAGGAAGGCCTTAATGCAGTGAATATAATACTAAGCATTTCAATCTAGAATTAAATTAATCGAATTGGCTAGGTAAGTGGGAGAGAAGTGGGAGCACTCCGTTGCTGCTTTCCTTAAACACCAATAAATTGGCCAGGTAAGACAACGGAACCAATTAAAAAACTATGTTCTCTTTACCAATCTTGAACTATTTATCCTAGACACTGATTGATCAACTAAACATCCCGACTAATACAGCTATAGATTAATTACACTACAACTTAATATAATTTTTAAAGAGGGATTTAAAAGGTCTCAATGCACATTCTGATTTAAATCAAACTAAATGCATAAAAGCATCAATTATGATAAAATTTATATATATATATATTAACATGTATAATTATTCTAGGACAACCATCATTACATAGTAAATACTTTTCCACTATATCTGGGCAATCTTTATAGAATAATATATACATTATAATCTCATTATGATAAATAAAAGAATATGATCTCATCATATAAATAACATGCAAATAAATAAAAAAAAATATATCATACTTTTCTTTTGTGCCAATATATTATAAGCAAAGCATTATATGATTTAACCCAATAAGGCTTGCTCTGATACCACTGATAGGAATGGTGTATAGGGTAGAAGCACGAATTTCAAAGCAAAAACATGAAATCATACAAATCAAACCTAAATCTTTGGACCACCTTATTAGTAATTAAATCATATAACATGCATTTATAATATAAAAGAAAGTATTAGAACATACCTCTTATCGCTAATTATCGGCAGCAGTCCATCAGGGGTTCCACTAGGTGCCCACATGTTCACCCTCCAACGTTGATCCACACAGAGACTTGATCAAGACACCAGCACCTCTGATTTATATAATTAAAATTCTAATAATAAAAACTTTAATTAAATAGGCAAGACTTTCCTTAGCCTTTATGTCACCTTCCTTGCCTCACCTTATCTGTCTTTCTTTTTTCTTATCTTCTTAATTTTTCTACCTAATCTCTTTTTCTTAAAATGACTTCTTATCCTTATAAGGACAAGGTCTGGATAAGAGAAGGGAAGAAAAAAATTAGACAATAAAAAATACTTGTAAGAAAGAAAGATAATTTTTTACTCCTTTGGACTCTTGGTGCGCACCGCTATTTATAACGTACGTAGGGGTGCCATCTTAATTTCTCACACCCTTCCCTCATCAACATCTCATGCCCCATTATCATATCTCACACCCATCTAAATTTTGCACCATTTAAAATTTTGTAGACTTAGTCCAAGAGGTGCCTTAAAATAGGACTCTTCAGACTAATTCTACGTAATTTTTCTACGAAGAGTCGTGATGCATAAGTAAATGGCACCATAATTTAAGGGCTAGGATCAGATAAGACGGTCATCTAATGTCTTTTAATGGAATGCCCATTCAGTAAGAAGGCGTGGAGATGAACATTGAATAGTCAAAATCCCAAGAGGCGTCAAGGATGAGAGGGCGGCAAGGAGTCTTGGGCGGCAAGTATTCCTAGGCGACAAAGAATCCCTTCTCAAAATAATAACTGAGTATTTCATCTGCAGAAGGACTCTTCTACCCCCCATATCTGATGTCCATACCTATTTAAAAGAATTTACATGACATAACGAATGGGAAAAGACAAAGAAGGTATGAGCCAACTAATTTCATGCGCCAAAAATTCTTTGCGCATGAAAGACTTCCCACGTGCAAGAGAGAGACTCTTTGGTGCATGGGATTCAGGTATGTGGCATCCAACTAAAGCCCAATCAGTCTAGGTTAATCCAATTAAAGACCAAATCCTATTTGGCTCAAATTGGACCTTAATTAGCCCTAATCGGAAGCCGATTCGAATCTAATTTGAATCCAGGTGCTAGGGTTTGCTACATGTGCTAACATGGTCTAATCCAATTATATCCTTAATCAATTCTCTTTGTGTGTGATCCATTGGGTTCCACATCTAACCAGTAGTGAGTCTGGATGTGATTTGACCTAATCTGGTTAGAACTCAACCAAACCGATTTAGGTCAAAACTAGCCAACCCAATTTGACTTAATTTAGAACACTTTCTAATTTAATGATCAAATTAAAATTTTAATTTGATCAAACCCACAAGACATGATTGACATCTAGCAACGTATCATGACATTCTGGATGATGTAAAATTTTGATGAAAATACTAGAAATATCCTTCAGTGAAAATTATCATGCAACTAGATCCTTCGATCTTCCTGCATCCTGAATATGACTCTGGGTATGGAAAATATGTCAACCCCAATATCATATTCATTTCTCTTTCAATCTTATGATGATGATTCATTTAATGAAATATTAGAAATCATTTCTAATTTTTCATCATGCTTTGATCAAAGTCTTCCTGAATCATCATTTGTTTGAAGCAAGGTAGGATGCTATTTTCTCTTACCAGGAGTGATCGATTCCATGTTAACCTACTCACAACCTTCATATATATAATCTACCATATCTAGATCATCCCATACATAACTGAGTCATGAATGAGTATGAACCAAAATATGGATTTATATATATAAGATTCTATGGTAGTTTCAGGTCAAAGGATTACATGCACAAATTCCACTATGAGAACCATCTATTGACATGTAGATAAGACTCCATTAGATATTCTCAATTTGGATCAATTCAGTGAACTCATTCTCTAATGTGCACCCACATTCTTTTGTTAGTATCATACACACAAGTTATTGTGAGATCAATCATCCCCTCAATCGAGCATACAATGAATGTGCTAGTCTTATCGAAAAAATATTGATCCCTAACTCAATGTCCCAATGACTAGGAATATTTAAATTAGGGTTTTAAGATTTTAGGTCTTATAGGTATGATCTCATCATAATCCTAAAACCATAGCCCTAATTTATGGGGTTCATCATAATCTTAAATAAATAATAAGACACTGCATATGATGAAATAAATGTCTTTATTAAAAATGTCATTACATGAGTTTGGAAGATAAGAACAGCCCAAAAATTGATTGGCTTGAGGGCATATTCCTTTCACCCAACTGAGCCAGCTCAGTCTTAAAGTGAGCTGGCCTAATTTCTAAACTTTACTATTGAGACTGATTCTTCTTCCGACTCACTTCTGTCTTTCCATGACCTATCTTCTCATGTTTTCATGACTTGGGAGTGCCACTTCTAAACTCACATTCTCCATCTTGGTGCTTCCAAGTCCTTGTGAACTCATCTCTTCTCAACAGACCTATCCATGCCACACATCTTTGAAAGCTTTCTCTGAGAAGTACCTTCATGAGTGCATCAGACTGATTCTCCTTGGTGTGGACCTTCATTAGTTTCACTTCGCCTTCCTCCACCAGCTCTCCAATCCTATGGTACCTCACGTCTATATGCTTTGTGCATGCATGATAGACTGGATTCTATGTCAACAACAGAGCACTCTGACTATCATTGAATAGTGTAACCTTGCTCCGCTCCACCCCCAACACATCAATCAACCTCCTAAGCTAAAGGGCTTTCTTTACAGCTTTTGTTATCTCAATGTACTAGGCCTCTATGATAGACAAGGCCGTGATTAGCTGAAGGGTTGATCTCCAGGACACCAGTCCACCATATATGCAGAAGAGGTATCTAGTAGTAGATCTCCTTGTATCAAGATTACCAGTATAATTTGCATCAACAAATCCTTCCAGAGGATTTGAACCTTCACACATCTTCACAGATTATTCTCCAAATCCTCCTGGCTACCCACCATACACCAAACTATAATCCCTTATTTCATGTAGATATCTCAATATCCATTTCAATATTTTTCAGTGTTCCTTCCCAGGGTTAGCCCTATATCTACTAACCATGCTAATAGCATGTGCTATATCTAGTCTATAGCATACCATGGTGTACATCACACTGCCTACAGTATTTACATAAGGAACTCATTCCATATACTCTCTCTCTCCTCTTCTGACTGGGAGCACTGTAACTTGGAGAGAGACATATAGCTTGGTAATGGCGTCTCTGCAAGTTTGGTCTTCTCCATCCCAAACTTCTTCAGAACTTTCTGGACATACTTTACTTATAACAAATGGAGCACTCCTATGCACCTATCTCTGCAATCTCCAATCCAAAGATTTTCTCAACTAGATCCAAATCTTTCATCTCAAATTTAGATGATAATGTCATTTTAAACCTTTTTCACAACATCCATGCTTCTACTGGCTATGAGCATATCATCTACATACAATAATAGGTACAGTGCATCCTCCTCATTTACATTCTTGACGTAGACACAACAATCGTGTTCACATTTGCTGAAATCCAGGCTCAAGACAAAGCTATCAAACCTTTGATACCACTGACGAGGAGATTGTTTAAAGCCATACAAAGACTTTCTAAGTAAACATACCTTTTCTTCCTATCCCATCTTTATGAAACCATCTGGCTGCTTCATGTAGATTCTTTCTTCCAAAGTTCCATGAAGGAAGGCCATCTTCATGACCATCTATTCCAATTTCATGTTATGCTGTGCCACCAGTGACAACAAAACTCGAATAGATATATGACGCACCATAGGAGAGAAAATTTCTATGTAGTCAATCCCTTTCCTTTGTGAGTATCCCTTTGCTATCAGCCTTGCTTTGAGTCTAACTCCACCGCATTTTGAAGGTACTTCTTTCTTTGTGAACACCCACTTTGAGCCAATAGGTCGAGCACCCTCTGGAAGATCCACCATCTACCATGTCTGATTCTTCTTAAGTGATTCCATCTCCTCCATCATGGTTTGCATCCATGAATCATGATCCTCATTCTCTACAGCCTCTGCATAATTCTTTAGATCTCCATTAGCAGTGATGAGTGCATAGGAGATAACCTCATCAATACCATATCTGATTGGTCTCTTGATAGTATGCTGGGGCTTATGCAAAGCCACTCCCATTAGCATATCTCTATCTGATGTCTGTGGCTGCTCCTGCACATCTTTCTAAACTACTGGCCCTTCATGCTGATTTTCAATCTGAGATAATACTTTTCTGCCCAACTCCATCTCAATAGGAACACTCCTATAAGTGGATGTAACCTGCATGCCATCATTCTCTGACTGGCCACCACCATTCATCTTTATTTTTCTCAGTTCCATCTATCACAAACCTCCTCAAGATGCTCTTCTCATCAAAGATAACATTCCTGCTGATCACTTACTTCTGTGCCTGAGAGTCCCACAGTAGGTACCCCTTAACTCCTTGTGGATACCCTATGAATGTCATGTTTTGATATTTTGGATCCAATTTGCTCCTCTTGGTTGCCTCCACATGTGCATAGGCTGTGCAACCGCAGACTTTTAAGTGGTCAAGCTCCACCTTCTGTCCACTCCAAACCTCTTTTGGAATGCCTCCATTCAGCTTATAATGAGAGGACCTATTCATAAGAAAATAAGAAAAAGTTAGCGCGTCACCTCAAAAGAACTTTGGGATTGATGTCTGCAGCCTCAAACTCCATGCCTTCTTGGTTAGTGTTCGGTTCATCCTCTCTGCGACATCATTCTACTAGAGAGTCATCATCATCGTGTAATGGCATTTGGTGCCATTTTCCTCACAGTACCTCCAAAACTCTAGGCTAGTATACTCTCCTCCATTGTCCGACCTCAGATACTTTACTTATCTTTCTGACTCCTTCTCTACTTTAGCTCTCCAAACTCTGAACCAGGCAAACACCTCAAATTTTTCTTTGATCAGATAAACACACACCTTCCTTGAGAAATCAACAATGAAAGTAATAAAGTATTTTGCCCCACCTCTAGCTGATATAGGAGCTAGTCCCCACACATCCGAGTGCACTAAATCCAGTACTCCCTTGCTGTGCTTGGTACTTCTGGCAAACTTCACCCTATACTATTTGCCAAAGATACATGGCTCCCAAAGATCTATGCCCTCCTTCTTCAAGATTGGGATCATACCTCTTTTGCTTAGTACAGTGAGCCCACGGTCATTCATATGATCCATCCAATAGTGCCATAGTCGATATAAAATCTACTCCTTCTATGCCGCTGCTAGCACCTCTACACTATCACTTACCACTGAGTCTTTCATTTTGTAAAGATTGTTGCTCAGTCTTCTACCTCTCATCACCACCAAAGCTCCCTTAAAAATTTTCAGACATCCACTCCCAGCCTAGCTACTAAAATCATAACCCTACTCCTCCAAGTAGCCTAAAGAAATCAAATTCTTTTTTAACTCTGGTACATGCCTGACATTTGATAATATATGAATGATCCCATCATACATCCTCATCCTGATAGAGCCAATTTCAGCTACTTTGCATGGATGATCATCTCTAAGACTGACACCTCCACCATTGGCCTCCTGGTAGGTAGCAAACCACTTTCGATGAAAAGTATAGTGGCGCGAGCATGCTGAATCTAATATCCATATAGTATTTCACTCTATGGATCCATCTGATACAACTAGTAGGTCTTCTCCACTGCTTATAGAAGCTGTATCATCTCCCTTGTTGGCCTACCCTTTTTCTGATCTCAAAAGGGGACAATCTCTCCTCAGGTGCCCAGACTGATGACATTTATAATATTTCGATGTCATCTTTCTCTAATTGCGAGACTTTAACTTGCCCTTGGATTTTCCTTTTGTCTTCTCCTTTGATCTTCCTTATCTTTCATTCACAGCCAAGATCTCAGACTTAGGGTCTCCCTTGCAGATCTTCTTCCTTCTCATTTGATCTGATCACACCAGCAACCTCTTCATAGTTTAGGGTCTCCATTCCATAAACTAAAGTTGTTATGAGACCATCATACGAACCTGAGAGAGAACATAATAGTAGTAATGCTCGATCCTTCTCGTCGATCTTCACATCCAAACTCATCACCTCAGAACACATCTGATTGAACCTTTGGATATGTGCAACAAGATCTCTACCTTCGGGCATCCTCGGACTATACAACTGTTTCTTCAACCATAGCTCATTCGTCATATTCTTCCCCATGTATGTATTTTTTAGTCTCTCCCAGAGCCCCTTTTCCATAGTCTCTATGCAAACCTCGGGCAAAACCTAATCGACCAAGCACATCTGAATTGTGCTAAAAGCAATTTCCTTCAACTCTTTCCAATCCTCGGCACTAATCTTTTCCGGCCTTTCTTTTGTCAAGACCTTGTAGATCCTCTGCTAAACCAACAAGTCCTTTACTCTTTGCTGCCATAGGATAAAGTTTTTCTTACCGTCGAACTTCTCAAAATCTACCTTGAATCCACTTGATCGCATTACTTCAAACAAGTCAAGAATAGATCCCTAACAACCTTCACAATCACACACCAGTAATACTATCCTTCATAAAAAATCTAACTATCCCTAGATCCTCTTTTCAAACTTCTGTATCATCATTCCTCCGTGTAAATAATGTCCACCTAAATCTAGAGTTAACCACAAAGCAAACTAGAAGTTTTTATGATAAAACCAGATATAATAGATCCTGAATGTAGTAAATCCTAGGTGTCTTCCTTCCTTCCATGTAACACTGCTCTGATACCAAATATTGAAAATATATGCTCTTCCCACATGGATCGACATGGCCATGCAACACCGCTATGATACCAAAAATTGAAAATAGATGCTCTTCCCACATGGATCGCCGTGGCCACTAGTGATTAGCCAAGCAACAAGAAAGTACTTCTTAGAGATTTCTACGAAAGCACAATCAAATGAATCAAGGAATAGAGAAGAAGAGAAGAATAAATTTTTAGGAGAATAGATCTTTTATTCAGTATATTTCAACACTCTTACAATCTTGACCTATTTCTAGTATATATACTTTACAAAGGATCAAGTCCAAGCTCATAGAAAAACTCTTCAAATCCAAACAACTAATGTACATAAAATAATAATCCATAAAAATTAAGCCAGTCCAGTTTTAGACCGAGCCGGCTAACCTACGACTGGTTTGTCTCAGTCCCAGACTGAGCCGACCCAGTTGTGTACTATTCCAACAGCCCAAAAATATTACTTTCTATCTAAATTTTTCTTTGAGATCTAGCCAATCCAGTTCTGGGACTGAGCCGATCCAGTGTGTACCATTCTAATAGTCTAAAAATATTACTTTCTATCTGAATTTTTTTTTGAGATCTAGCCGATCCAGTCCTAGACTGCCGACCCAATTTCTAACCGAACCGACTTAGTCTCAGAGTGAGCCGACCTAGTTTCTAAACATTACTATTGAGACTAATTCTTCTTTCGGCTCGCTCCCATTTTGGCATGATCTGTCTTCTCATATTTTCAAGACTTAGGAGAGCCACTTCTGAGCTCACACATCCATCTTCTTTCCAAGGGTCTTAACATTCTCCCTCAACTTCCTGAACTCTGGACACCCTTTCGATTGATCCTCATCGCATCTATCATCCTTTCATTCTTTTCAGACAGCTTAGGTTAGTTTTCTAACCATTTTCTTAGGTTATTCATACTTTTTATTTTTGGCTTCTTGCTTTCTTGATTTATTGGTGGCAACCTTTGCACTGCATTTTTTTTTATTATTTTTTTTGGTATTTTCTTTGGGTTTAATCTCAATCTAAATGTCTTTCAATACCCCCCACTCGATTAATTCATGGGACTCATCTGGACCGACCTTCTTTGACCCTTCACTCTAGGCCGAGATAGAACCCAGTAACATGTTCCGCTCGTCTTTCGCTTTAGATACCATCCCATCTGTTCTTACCCCAAATGACCTTTCTCTGATCTGAATCCAGTATGCAATCCCTCTGAAATACAATCTTGAACTCCCTAGCTCTGACGACCAAGTCATTTCCCCTTCGATCGGTTTTAATTGTACTTAGAAACTTTTTGTGCTGGGCTTAGGCTCCCACTGCCCTCTTTTGTAGTCATCCTCTTCTAATTTTTAAACATCTCCTTCGCATCTGTCATATCGTACTCTTTTTGATTCATCATACGTTTCCTCTTCCTTTGTCGATTGGCTAAAGTCCTGCCGACCATTTTGCTTTTTAGAAATTTCTACACCTTCAAGCGCCATCCTTTCATGAAGGATCGATGGTACTTTTTCCCTCAGGTTAGCAAGAAGGGGTTATTGAAAGGTGCCCCTTCTTCTGTTCACAACTAGAATGAAACGTTCTTTTTTATACATTGTCCGACCCTGCCAATAGTTCCTCCTTCATAGGATTATATTAGAGAGTCGGTTCGCCAAGCTCCTAGCTTAGACGGAGCCAATCTTGATTCCTCTAATAAACTTAAGACATATCGAGTTTCTCCTCTTCCTGACCTTCTAAAAAAATAGACCTTGTTCAACCTGGGTCTGAGTCCCCACGATCCCACTGGTATATTTTTTGATTTTTGAATCCACATGGTTTTGTGCACGTGTATTGCTACTGATCGTACTTTCTTTTTGTTATAGAAATGGACACACAAGATGCTGAGATGCTTACCAAAGGGCTCTACACCAAGAAGAGGAAAAGGAAGGCATCAAGCGATGGCTCAAAGAGGGCGAAGGTAGGTGCTTCCAGCTCGGAAGTCTCCACCCCCACTGCCATTGCATCCAAGGTCATCGTCGGCATCGAGACTACCCTAACTGCCGAGGTCAACACCGCTGGTGTGGGCTCAATGCCTTCCATACCCTCAAGTCCCACCAACGGGGATCGGACTTTGGAGCTTCCTGCTAAGGAAGAGACAAGCAAAGGAAGGAAAAAAAAGAAAGCCGTTGCCAAGACGTCCCGCAAGGCTCGCCTAAGTGGACCGGATGGCAATGACGACGACGAACGAGGGGAGGATCACTTTGATAACCCAGAGATCATTCAAGATCTTATCGATAGGTTTGCCATGCCCGAGGTGGTGGACCAGATGGCCGATCTGGACCCATGGTAGCTCATCTAGGGTTCTCTCGAAACCATCCTCAAGGTGATTGCTCCGTTGCTCGACTCTTTCTCTTCTCTTCTGCTCTTTTCTTCATTTTTTTTTTAACATCAATCATTTATTGCAATTGGATCATCAGATGCTCGCCTACATTAATAGAGCGCATCATCAGGAGGTAGAGGCATAGAAGTCTCAGGAGGACCTTCAAGTTGAGATTCACTATCTTTAGGAGAAGATCGACGAGGTCGAGCACCTTACCGAGGAGAAGGCGGCGAACATCGAAAGTCTGTAGAGCACGCTTCACAAAGAGGAGTTCATCTCAATCGGACTAAAGACTGCACTGGCCTTGGAGGAGGAAAGAAGGAAGAATGCCGAGAATAGGGCCACCAAACTAGAGACCCAAATGGCGAGATCGATTTCGAAGATGATGACTCGAGCCGTAGAAGAGTTCAAGACCTCTTCTGAGATAAGGAACTTGAACGTCGAGTTCGACTAGGAGTTGTTTATCAAGGGTTTCGAGCTCTATGAAGATAAGGTGGCTCAGAGGTTTCCCATGCTCAACCTCAGCTTTCTAGAGGAGGAGGAAGATGATGTAGATGCAGGACCATCCAATGCAGCAGTCGATCCTTCCTTCGATAAGCTCGCTTCTGGCCTGTTTAAACCTACCGTAGAGGCACTCGAACTAGCTCAAAAACCTGAGGCGATCGAGAGTGATTCGGCTCCATCCTCCATCACCCCTTCTGAGGTTGAAATCCTTGAATAGTTGTACATTTTTCTATTTCTCCCCTTTTTGCCTTGTACTCAAAAGTATTGATTAAATGAAAATGAATTTTTTCTATACCTTTGAGTGCTTTTCATACCTTGAATGTAGTTTTCCATCAACGCTGATCCACTACCTCAGGGGGTTTCAATGAAGTATTTAATAAAGAGCCTGAGGAAGGAAGTTCATCTTATGAAGAAGAAGTTGAAGAAAATAGAGGATGACCTTCAAGCCTTATGAAAGAATGCTTTTGAGGCGACCAAAGAGGTCACTCGCCTTTGTGATTTGCACATGAAGGATGCGGTGAGCTTCAGTATCTGAAAGGATAGCTTTGAAAAGGAGATCACCAAACTCAAAAAATATGTCAGCGATAAGTCTTGGCCACTGATGACAAAGATCAGCGCTCTTGAAGCTGACCTGAAGAATGCCGAGGAAAAAATCCATCTCCTAGAAGGGAGCTGGCCATAGTCCATCGATAAGGTCCGGTATGACTGGGACTTGTCAAAAATGTTCACCTAGCTTCGAAAGCAACTGCAAGATATTGAGGACTAGCATAATAGCTACCGAGTGACCTAGGTGGAGAAGATGTCTAGGCTTGAAGGTGAGCTCAAGGCTGCTAGAGATGTGGCAGCTCATCTTTGGAAGCGACTGCATAATTATCAGAGAGCCAGCATGAGTGGTGAGTTAGAAGAGATTGCCTCCTTGAAGAAGACCATTGGTGAGCTTTCAGAGGTGGTTGGGGTAGAGAAGGTCGAGGTTTAATGACTAAAGCTTCAGCTCACCTGTGAACATCAGGCTGTTGAGGATGAAGAGGCCGAGTCTAAAGTTTTGAGGAGATAGTGACGAGAGCTTGAGAGTATGTTTTAGCTCACCAACAGAATGTACGTAGAGGATCTTTACAAGAAGAAGGAGCTTGAGGAGGTGATCCTTAGGCTAAAGCAGGCCTTGGTGATGGCCGGGGTCGGCAGCCCAAAGTCCGAGGAGTCTGGTTTGCCTTAGAGCATTGGTTCTCTTCTCCTCCTTTTTTCTTTTTTTTAGTGTGATCGATCTTGTCGGCCTATGTTTTGCTTCTAATGAACTTATTTTTATAACAAAATGATATATTTGTCATTATTATCATTATGCATGAATTCGAGGCTTATTTGTAGCCTTACCTTCTTTACCTCATTTTTTTCTATGTTGCCATCTCATGAAATGCTTGTTATGGATGCTGAACTAGGACCTCTTCTATAAATTAGGATAAGGTTCCACCTATCTTATTTGACGTACTCAAGTTGTTGCGGAAATATATGTGTATGGATTCTCCATTGAGCTTCTTCCTTCCCCTCATCTTTGGTCAATGAGATTCTGACTTTTGCTTATGTTAGGAGGAGGCTTTCCTTTTGTTCCTAACATGGCTTGTGGGGGCACGTTAGGGTCATCAATGGGGCCTCTCCCCCATCTCATCTTAATTTAATGAGGCTATCAACTTTGCTTACGTTAGAACGAGATTCTCCTCCTATTCCTAATAGATTGTAGGGGCACATTAGGGTCATTGATAGGGCCTCTCCCCTTATCTCATTTTAATTTAACGAGGCCTTCGACTTTGCTCACGTCAGGAAGACGCTCTCCTCCTATTCCTAATGGGCTATAGGGGCACATTAGGGCCATTGATAGGGCCACTCCCCTCATTCCATCTTAATTTAACGAGGCCTTCAACTTTGCTCACGTTAGGATGAGATTCTCCTCCTATTTCTGATGGACTGTAGGGGCACATTAGGGCCAGTGGTAGGGCCTCTCCCCTCATCTCATCTTAGTTCAATAAGGCCTTCGACTTTGCTCGCATTAGGATGAGGTTCTCCTTCCATTCCTAATGGGCTACTTTAGGATTTCAAACAATACTTCTTTGGGCAGTTCGATCGGCATTGAAGTGGCCAATTTAGAGAGAAAGTCTGCTCTTATATTCTCTGCCCTCGGAATCTATTGAATACTAAAACTGTTGAAGGTCGGAGTTAAGTTTTTTACCTTCTCAAGATATTTTATCATTCTTTTCTCCCAAGCTTCATAACTACCGCTGACCTATCCAACCACCAATTGGGAATCATTATAGACCTGGAGCCAGTTTGCTTCTAACTCTTTTGCTATTTTTAACCCAGCGATCAAGCTTCATATTCAGCCCTATTATTAGTCACTGGGAATTCAAAGCGCAGAACATATTCGATGATGATGCCTTCTAGGTTAACCAAGATCAACCCTACACCTATTCTACAAGCATTGGATGAGCTGTCCACATATAGGGCCCAAAAACCTTCAGGAAGGTCGGCCCTCTCTTTAGGGGAGCCCGGCTGTAACCACGGAACACTGATTTCATCCTGTTCAAACTCGGCTTCATCTGGGATGGTGCATTTTACTATAAAATCTACTAATATTTAGGCTTTGATCGATGGTCGAAGTTGATAGTTAATGTCAAATTCTATAAGCTCGATCGCCCATTTTACGATTCTTTCAGAGGAATCCATTTGACAAAGGACTGCCTTAATTGATTGATCCATGAGAAGCATTATGGAGTGCCCCTGAAAGTAAGGTCGGAGTCTTCTGACAGCAATTAGAAGAGCGTAAGTCATTTTTTTTAATTTAGAGTACCTGGTCTCTATATCCCTCTGGACCCGACTTATGTAGTAGATCGATCACTGCACTTTCATTTCCTCCTTGATCAAGACTACCGCCAGGGCTACTGAGGAGACTGCTAGATTTAAGAATAATTTTTCTCCAAACTCAGGCTTTGCCAGCAATGGGGGTGAGCCGAGGTAGTTTTTCAACTCCTCAAACGTCTGTTGGCATTCCATCATCCAGTAGAAGTTCTTTGGCTACTTAAAAGCTTGAAAGAAGGGCATGCATCGCTCAACTGATCTCGAGATAAAGCGGTTTAGGGATGCCACTTTTTCAATCAGGCGTTGAACATTTTAATTATTTTTGAAGCAGTCATTTTTTGAATAGCTTGAATTTTCTCTGGATTTGCTTCAATCCCACATCTTGACACCATGAATCCTAAAAACTTTCTCGAGATTACTCCAAAGGCGCACTTAGTTGGGTTTAGCTTCGTCTTATACTTCCTAAGTGCACTGAAGGTCTCTTCGAGGTCGACAATGTGGTTCATTGAAGCTCAACTTTTGATGAGCACATCATCCACGTACACCTTCATGTTGCGGCCAATCTGCTCTTTAATGATTTTGTTGATCAAGCACTGGTACATTGCCCCTACATTTTTTAGTCCAAAAGGCATATTCCTGCAATAGTAAAAACCATGGTCATTAACAAAAGCAATTTTTTCCTCATCCTCTAGTGCCATTTAGATTTGGTTGTAGCTGAAAAAGGCATCCATAAGGATGAGGAGCTTATGGCCCGAGGTTGCATCCACCAGTTGATCAATCTTGGATAGGGGACAGCTGCCTTTTGGATAGACTTTGTTTAACTTTTTGAAGTCTATACACATCCTCCACTTGTCCTTTGCCTTTTTGATGAGCACCATGTTTGAGATCCAGCTCGAATAGTTAACTTTCTAAATAAATCCTGTCTTGAAGCGCTTGTCGACTTCTTCCGCAATTATTTTCTACCTTTTCGAAACATGGCTGCATAACTTCTCTTTTACTATCCAACACTTGGGATCAGCAGCCAGCCGATGTTCCATAACTTTTGTATCAATCCCTGACATATCCGCTGGGACTCAGGCGAAGACATCCGCATTCTTTCGAAGGAAAGTGATAAGTTGTTCTCGAATCTCGCCCCCCCAAGTTGGAGCCGATCTTCACAATTGGGTCTATGTTCCCATCATCCAAGGATACGGCTACAAGGTCTTCCATAGGCTTGCCTCGCTCCTCCATAAGGTCATCATGAAATGCAGCCCATCAATAGGACAAAGGTTGGGCTGGGTGTCTTTCTATAAGGCAATGAAGTAATAGTGCCTTACCAAGGCCTGGTCTTCCCTAATCTCTTCAATTCCATAGCTCATTAGAAACTTCACCTTTAAGTAATAGGTTGATACCATAGCTCAGAGTGCATTCAAAATAAGTTGGCCAAGAATAGCATTATAAGCAGATGGAGCTTTTACAACTAAAAAATCGACTAGCACTCTGGCCAGCCTCGGGCATTGACCTGCAGCCATAGTTAGAGTTATTTTGCCCTCAACTAGCATGGCGTCACCAGTGAAGCCTACCAATGGAGAGTTCATATATCCTAAATGATTATTAGGTAAAGATATTTTTGAGAAAGTATCGTAAAATAAAATATCAGCAGAGCTTCCATTATCTACTAGAATACGGTACACATCATAGTCAGCAATGTTTAAAGAGATTACAACCATGTCATTATGTGGGAATTGAACTCCTTGGGCATCTTCATTGGTGAAAGTAATGGGCTCCTCAGTTCTCCACCTCTTTTCGAGCTATACTGATCCACTAGCCTCCCCTTGTTGAAGTCCCCTAGAGATGGTGTTCATGATGCCGATGAGTGGCCGATCTACCTACTGCTCCTCCCTTGATGGTTTTGATTGTGACAGTGCCCTTAGCCGATCTTTCCACCCTTCAAATCGATGCTGCGAGAATCGATCGAGCCTATCTTGCTTGATAAGCTCCTCGATCTCTTCTTGGAGCTGAATGCATTCTTCAGTATCATGATCGTGGTCATGATGATTGAGGTAGAACTTGTTTGGATTGCGCCTGCTAGGATGGGAGCGTATCCTTTTTGGCCTTGGTAGCTGCTCATTAATCTCCATCAGTACTTGAGTTTTTGGAGCATTGAGAGGGGCATAGTTATGGAACCTTCGGAGGGAGGAGCCCCATCGAGCCTTTTTATTAGGACTTCCTTGCTTTCGAGCTCGGGGAGGAGTTCGGGTTCGCATGCGCTCAGGAGGAGTTTGGAAGTGAGGCCGAGCTTTACTCAACATTTCTTCCTTAGTGGGCCTGCCCAGCTTGCCCATTCACCATTTTTCAGCAGCTTCATTATCCTTGGCCTGGAAGGCCTCTTCTGCTCGGGCATACCCTTCAGCCTGGGCCAGCATATCCCTAAAATCCTTGGGATACTTTTTCTATAGAAAAAATAGCAGATTATTCTTCTGAAGGCCATCCTTTAGCACGACCATCACAACAGATTGATCCAGATTTTGGACCTCCAGTGCAGCAGCATTAAAATGGTTAACATAAACTCGGATGGATTCTTCCTCTTGCTACTTGATGTTGATGAGGGATTCTGAGCCTCGCTTGGGATGTCGAATATTGACAAAATGAACTATAAATTGATGGCTCATTTGATCAAAAGAGAAGATGGTATTCGGCTTGAGGGTTGAGTACTAATTTTTGACTGTCCCTTTTAAAGTAGATGGGAATACTCGGCATAGGATGTCATTGGACATGCCATTGAGCAGCATCATTGTCCGGAAGGCCTCTAAATGGTCAACTAGATTGGAGGTTCCATCATAGCTCTTGAATTGGGGGAGCTTAAAGTTCAATGGGATCAGTTCTTGCATGATGCAGTGAGAAAAAGGAGGGTCGGTACAGATATCATTACTATAGGAGGGAGGTGCATGGTGGAGTTCTTTGATCCATCGGTTCATCTCTTATAGTTTTTGGTCCAAGAGATCCTCTTGATCATGGATCTCCAAGGACTTATGGTTGAATGGAGGCAAAGTCCCCCAAGGGTAGAGTCATGATCAGAGCACGGGCTTGTAACCCTCTGCTTCCCCTTTTCAGAGGTCACCAATCGGCTAGCCCAAGTCAGCCATCCCCAGACTGGATCATGAGGCTCCAAAGTACCCTGCTCTGACCAAATTAGCGTCAGAGGCTGCTGCTACTACATGGCCTGCACTACTTCCATGAGATCGTGAACCTGCTGGACTAGCAGGTTGAACTGCTCCATATCCACCAGTGCCGTGGGTGGAGCTTGAGTTGCTAGGGATGAAATAGGGGTAGGCAGATTTGGATGGGATCTGGCCATGAAGGTCATTGACCATCGGATAGAAGGTTTCTTGGGAGGCATCTTTTTTGGAAAGAACTCTGGAGGAGAAGAAGAAAGTTCTCTATTGAGTACTCTTGAAGAATAAGAAAACCTCAAAAATAGACCCTTCCTCTAGCGCCAATCCTATTGTTGCAAAATCTAATCATCGTCGGAGGAGCGCTGGAGTCGAAGAAGATGAGGTGGTCATCAGTGACCTACAAGATAAGTCTCGTCCAGAGCCTATGGTGGGTAGCTCTGCAAAGATCCTCCGATGATCATGTCAGCTCTTTCGACCAACAAAAATGTAGTACTCAGTAGAGAAAGTTACAGAGTATCGAGAAGGAAAAGAGAGCTTTAGAGAAAACATGTCTGGAGGGTTACTTTTATAGATAGAGCCTGTAACAAATAGATAGTGATAGCCATAACTATCTAGTAGTAGGCCGCTCAGGCCATGCGAAGTTTGTTACAGAGGATGGTGTCTATTATCATAACTTGCTAGTCTATTAAGATTTAATAGTTGAAGTTTGAATGGGGTAGACATTGATTGGTGAAGATCTTTGAGTTATATCAATTCCTGGGGAGTTCAGACTCTTCTAAGGCAGTCTATGTATGAGTTGATTCATGCTGTATGGGATCGGATTCATGTAGATACCTTCCTAAGTGACTGCAAGAAGTTTGGTCGGAAGGAGTCCAGAAGGAGTTCTACTTTTGGAGTAGTCCAGAAGGAGTTCGAAAGAAGTTCGGCTGTTGGAGGAGTCTAAAAGAAATTCGACTGCTGGAGGAGTTTGAAAGAAATTTACGATTGAAGCTCTCTTACGATCATGAGTTACACCTGACCGAGCACCAAATTGAACTTCGATGAGAGCAAGGCTTACCTCCAATAGTATCGACTCAAAATACTCGATGGAGTAAAAATTTTTCGAACATGAAATGCTGATAATGTTGAAGTGTATTATCAACAAAATTAGCTTCATGTACTTTTGATAGACACAAAAAATAAAATTTTCACAAAGATTTCTTCAAAGAAGACCAAGGTATCCTCTCCACGAACAATGATCGGTTAATCGACGTGTTAGTCGGTCGAAAACCAAATAAACTAGTCAGATGAGAATCGATGAAACTTCAAAAATAATGGATGAAAACCAATTAATCAACTATCTACTAAACATTACAATCGACCGACAATCAGCACACCATAGTCCACATGATTCAATAATCGATCGATAGATGCTGATAATTAATTGGTATTTCTTTCGATGATGACTATCGGTTGATACATCTTAAACAATCAGTGCAGCTGATCGAAAATAAGTCAATCTCCTACAACATAACAATCGACTGGCTGGAAAAAAGACTATCTTTCATAACTCATACATCCGATCGATCGACCGATCAACCAACACCAGTGCATAACTTCCTTATGAAATAATAAAGAAAGAAAAGCATCAATCTACTAGTTGTGAACTAGTTGGTTTGCCCCGACAAGTAAGAAACACGACCCTCATCGATTTGGCCATGGCTAAATCGAGGGATGGTTGGCTTGCACCCGATCGTCATGCACTTCAGCAAATTGATCAAGTATTGGTTGGTAAAAAATCAACTAAAAGTTGGTTAGAAACTGATCCATGGTTGGCTTATACCCGATCATCGAGCACTTCAATGAGTTGGTTAAGTACAAGTTGGTAAAAAATTGACTAAAAGTCAGTGACCTATGGATGTCTCAACAAACGACTATGTATTGGATGGTTAGAAATCTGACATTAAGTCAGTTAAAAAACTAACCGATAGTTGGTTACATAAAATCAATAAAGGATCGGTTAACAACTGATCGATCAAAATTTTTACAGACAAACTTCATTCATCAAGACTAAGTCAGGAAGATGACTCAATTCATTTGACGAAGTTAGATCAGAAGATGAATCTTTATTCATCCAATGACACTATGTTAAAGGATGAATGTCGTTTGGCATACATGAATCAGAAGTTGATGGATGATGTTAATTCAGATTCGATTACTAGATGACAGAGAGTTATAATGGACGACAAATTGGCACGATAGAAAATAAATACAAATAAAACTTTTCTTCCATTATTGAAAAAAGAAAGTTACAAAATGCACTTTTAATCCTTATAATAATTTAGACTTTAGTCTCAAAAAGAAACAAAAGTACAAGTTTACTTATCGATCAGATATTCTGAAGGTTAATCGAAAGCGACTTCAACTTCAATCGTCGGTACAGCTTTGGTCGGGGCAACTCCTTATCTCTTCGATGGAACTTCAACAGCCAATTGAATAGCTGTATCTATTAGTGCTGAGGATACCAAAGCACCTTCGATCAAAGTTGCAAGAGCTGCAGGAGGAGCCGACTCAATTGGAATAGAAGCAGCAGTGGAAGTGCCATCAACCATCGAGCCACCAGGTGATCCGTTGTTGCCTCCCTCTTCCTCTTCCCTGACACCTTGGATGATGATGCTATTGAGATCAAGGTTAGGATAGAGCTATTTAATGGTGTTCCGACCATCACCAAACCTAATCCAATAGGAAGCTTCACTCCCTTGAAGGATAAAAGTCTTCAGATCGATCGAGGCCATAAATTCCTCAATGCCCAGCTCTTTTGCCTGACTAAGATCCTACCACAAAACCTAGATCTTCGTATTGGCCAAAGATGCCTCCCCATCAGTAGATTGCCATTTTCAATGCCAGTCCTCTAGCTCCTTGGCCTAGTTATCACGATCCTTCTTCAGCTTATTCACCACATGATTCTTCTTCTTAATATGATTATCCTATGCCTTCACTTCCTCCTGAGCCGACTTAAGGTCAGACCAAACTGACTTATGTTTGGATCTTACCATCCCAAGCTTGACTCTGAGGTGGAAAACTTCATCGGACAAGTCCTCCCAAACAGTAGCTTCCTTCTCCAACTGCTCCAATTGATGAATAGTTGAATCTCATTTGACGCTTGTAGCCGACATTATGTCGAACCATGCATGGTGAAAATTGGCCATTTTACGATAGGCCGATTGAAGTTCAACCATGTCGTGAGCCCACTGTTCAAAGAAAATAAACCAAGTTAGTCAAAAAAAAAAAGCAAATTACCAACTTACCCCACTAAAGATCGAGTAGAATGACCTAAATAATTAGGCCAAAGTTTGACTCCTCCTTGACTCTCCGTCAGCCAGGAGAAGAATGGTGTGAACCAAGCTCCTGCTAGTTGGGGGTTAGAAAGAGCCGATCCACCATCTGGGATTCGAATATCAACTCATTCGTAGTTCATATATCCATGGCTGGAAGCATCACTCCCAATCGATGCAGAAGGGATTGGTGCCTTTCCTTTTTCTTAGATAGATGACTATTTAGAAGGCACCAACATCCACTCGGGCATGGATGGAGATAACGAGCACCCTCGATGAACTGGAGTCGATCATGAAATGGGTGTAGGAATGGTCGGTTGAGCTCTCGACAAAGGAGTTGCAATCGGAGCATCAACTATGACAATATCTTCCTCCAACCATATGATAGTCGAAGGGGCATTGGTAGATGTAACCACCACCAGAGTGAAGAGGGCAATGATAGGTGCCTCGACAGTTCCAGAAGGTGCTATCGATAGAACGTCAGTGGAACTTGGGGCAACCAAAGGACCTGCTACCCAACCTTTCTTCGGCACATGTGATTAACCCGCACGGAAAGCCAGCCCCTTTTGAGTGGCAAATTGGTGAACTTCATCCACAAAAATTTCAAGAGAAGGATGCATCCCTACAAAGTAGAGCAACACATCTAGTTAAGTATCAAAAATTGATCGAATGGAAGGACATACAAAATTACGGACACAACATGTACCTACGGACAGCACTAGACAATGTTCGACTTTATACAGACCCTCTTTAGTGTTTAATTCTTTCTACGGAGAAACTTCCTTGTCTTTCAACTAAAGGAAGTCCTCTCAATCCGCCAGATCCATCCGATTGTTCTCATTCGGACAAATGTTCGGCTCAGCCAACACCGATGGAAAGCCCCAGGAAGTCGGTGATGGAAAATCCTGATTTTTTAGGTCAGGTTCGTTCAGATCTGATTGGATCGAGAGGCATATTTCAAAAATTTCCTCTCAGATCTAGATCAGATCTGACACCTTTTCAGATCTGATTTATAAACTGATAATTAAGAAAATGAAACTAAATTAATTTTGAATTAATTTTTACCTTGATCTTGGGTCATTTGATTACCTGTTGATGATCCTGTGGAAGCTCTAAGGTTCTAGATCTAGACACGCAAGCATCTGACCTCTACCAGTATCCACTTGGGTTGGATCTAGAGATCTTCTCCTTTTCTTTCTTTTCTCCAAAAATCAGATCTAGATCTGATTTGGAGGATCTTCAAAACTTCTTTTGAAGATCAACCATCGTCTCTGCAGTAGTACTGCCTTCTTCCTTTTTCATCAGCCTTTCCTTGCTTGACTCACACTAATCTGAGGGCCCAACTTTCTTGGGCGTGGAGAGGAGGGAGAGGACTAGATGGTGGTGTAGAGAAGGGAGAAGGACAGCCTTGGGGCATGGGCTTAGATCAACTCTTTTGAAAGTGGGTGCAGATAAGGTCTATTTATAGACTCTACTGTGCCATGCAGGCTGCATCATCCCGGCTAATCACGTTACTTCATTCAATCAGATCTAAATCTGATTGGTGGGATGAGAGACCCATGGATTCATCCTAAGATGGTGCCTAAGACTGGTCAAAATCTATAGATGAGGGTCACCTAGTTTGAATCCAACAAGCAACCTAGAGTCACATCTGTATGGGACTCCAGCATCCCTATCCATGGGCGCACGCCATCCAAGGCATGTGCCCCCTTCTTTCTAATTTCTAGAGATGGGACGAGCCTCTATCTACTCTCCAATAAGTGCATGACACATGGGCAGATGTCCAAGGGTCAAAGGTCAACGTTTGACCAAGTCAAAGTACAAGAATTAGCAGGTGACAAAAAATGGCAGGTGTTGTCTCAAATTTATCTCATAAATTAAGACAACCCTTTTCTGACTTGGACAAGCTCTAGTCAGACTAGGTATAGGTACCTGAGTGAGCACAAACTCATTTGGCTCAGTCGAGACAACTTTTAAGATAGAAAAGGAAGAATGTTAGGCTCAATCATGTGCTAGTACGATTTCCTTGAACCTAATTGAATCTTATTCAATTCAATTGAATTGGGTTAGTCCAATTGATGATATCCAAATCCAAACCCTTGTTTGTGTGACCCAGTTAGGTTTAGTTTTGTATGGTAATGGGATATGTCATGATCTCCATCATCGACATCATTGAAACTCCTTTTGATGGATCAGATCTCTTTTGATTCAGATATCTTAGAATGATCGATCATCTAAATCATTCTAATTGCTCCCAAAATCCACCAGTGACACCTAGCAGCATATGGTGGCAACCCATCAAAACTAAAAGTGAACCTCTCAGTGCAGCTATCTGTGTGATTAAGTTCTTCTATCTTGAGCCTCGATCAGATTAGGGTTAAGGTGAACTCGTCAAACCATAATTTCTATCATATGATTTAATCATTCGATTCAAGTCCGATGTGAAAACCTTAATAGAAACTCTTTGTATTATTTCACTCTCTGCCATGGCCATGGGCTTATGGACTTGATTCTCATGATCATCATAGGACTGCTCCTCATCCATCAAGGTAGATAGATTCCATCTTGGTGCAATCCAATTCCTACAATAAACATGCTATAGCCAACATACACCTCAGGGTTTCGAATGGCTAGGAGACCAAGTCATGGTGTAGGCAAACTATAACACCCTCAAGGTGAACTACCGATGCACCTCAGGTTAAAGAACCAGACACACCACTATAGCATCGAGTCAGTCATCGACGAGAAGATAAACTTCCTTATGACTACTCGAGGTGGTCACGCTCAGTGCCCTCATTCTCTAACAAGTATCTGTACTCTCCCTCTGGTGTCTCCACACCATAGACTCAAGACTCATCTGCTATAAAGAAGTGATTGTACACTAACCTTTCAGATCAATCACGACCCTCATGATGATCCTATGGTCAGGAGCATTTTATGAGTTAATAATGAAAATTCTTGTCTTAAATTTTCAACTCTTGAAAATAAGAATTATCATTACCATTAACTCAAAGGATGTATCACAGACACTAAATACACTTATATGATAGAAAATAACCCACTTTATTATTTATAGTCAAAATTATAATTTTGCCCTTAGAAGTATATTACAAGTGTCAGCCAATTCTGGTTTCTAGGGCACTCATATCTAACAAACTCCCACTTGACCTAAAGCCAATTGGCTACAAATCTAAGTCCCATCTTCTCAAGATGGGCTTCGATCTTCTACTGGCCTAATGGCTTTGTAAGCGGGTCTGCCATATTGTCTGTGGAGTCAACTCTCTTGACCTCGACATAACCCTTCTCGAGGTAATCATGGATGAGGTGGTATTGCCGCTCGATGTGCTTAGACTTCTGGTGAGACCTTGTCTCCTTAGCAAGGGCTATGGTGCCATTATTATCGCGGTACAGAGGAATGGTATCTGATGGCATCACTCCGATCTCTGCAGCAAATTTCTTATACCAGAATGCCTCCTTTGCAGCTTCTGACGTAGCGATATATTCTTCTTCCATGGTGGAATCTGCTATCACTGTCTGTTTGAAATTTTTTCAACTGACAGCTCCACCATTGCACACAAACAGACTCCCAGATGTCGACTTTCGATCATCTACATCGGACATAAAGTCCGAGTCTGTATACCCCCTGGACTTGGAGTTCTCCATTACCAAAGACCAACAACATATCCTTAGTTCTTCTCAAGTACTTAAGGATACATTTCATAGAAGTCCAGTGTTCTTCATCTAGATTCGACTGATATCTACTCGTGACACTCACGACATGTGCTATATCAGGTCGTGTACATAACATGGCTTACATGAGGCTCCCTATTACTGAAGCATAAGGGATCTTGCTCATACATTCTATTTCCTTAGGTGTGCTAGGGCACATCTTCTAAGAAAGATGAATGCCATGCCTGAAGGATACTAAACCCCTCTTAGAGTTTTTCATACTAAACCTCTTTAGTACTTCCTCTATGTACATCTTCTGTGAAAGTCCTAGCATCCTATTCGGTCTATCTCTATAGACCTTAATTCCTAGAAAAAAATGATGCTTCTCCTAGGTCTTTCATGGATAATTCTTTAAATAACCATATTTTAACTATGGTCAACATGGGAATATCATTTTCGATAAGGAGGATGTCATCCACGTACAATACGAGGAAGACAACAGCGCTCCTACTGACCTTTTTGAAGATACGTGGCTCCTCCCAATTTTTGATGAAACCAAATATTTTAATCATATCATTAAAATGAGTGTTCCAGCTCCAAGATGCTTGCTTAAGTCCATATATGGATTTTTGCAGCTTGCAAACCTTGTGATCATCATCTCTGGATGTGAAATCTAGCGGCTGTTCCATATAGATATCTTCCTCAAGATATCCATTTAAGAATGTCATTTTCACATCCATTTGTCATATATTTCATAATTAAAATAGGCTGCAACGGCAAGCAATGTGCCAATGGATTTTAGCATAGCTACTGACGAGAAGGTATTCTGATAGTCAATATCTTCGCGTTGACTATAACCTTTTGCCACTAATCTAGCCTTGAATATCTCCACATTCCCATCTGCACCAATCTTTCTCTTGAAGATCCATTTACACCCAATAGGTATTATACCTTCTGGTGGATCTACCAAGGTCCAGACTTGGTTTGAGCGCATCGAGTTAATTTCTGACTTCATTGCCTCTAACCATTTCTCAGAGTCGATATCTGATATCATCTTGTTATAGGTTTTGGGATCATCACCATGAACCCTATTACCTATGAGGAACATTTTCTCTACATCCTCTAAAATAGTACCTAAGTACCTTTCAGGGGGATGGAAAATCCTTTTCAATCTACGAGGTGGAGGAGGTAGTGTATGGATTGGCTTAACCTGATTTGGTTTCATTTGGTCCTTAGCTCGTTGCTCTTGTGAGACTTTCTCATCGAGCTTGATCTGCTTTCCAATGCCGCTATCTTGAATAAACTATTTTTCAAGAAAGATGGCATGTCGACTCACAATCACATTGTGATCTTCTAGAATGTAGAAATAATATCCTAATGACTCTTTAGGATATCCTATGAATCAAGCTCTAAAAGACCTAAAGTCTAACTTGTTCGCTTGTCGTCTTTTGACATGAGCCAAACAATCCGAAATTCTGAGATGACTCAGACTTGGTTTCTTACCATGCCATATCTCATATGGTGTGGTAGGAATGGTTTTAGAAGGAACCCTATTCAGTAGGTAAATTGCAATTAACAAATAGTGTCCTCAAAGAAAATCAGGAAGGTCTATGAAGCTCATCATGGATCGAACCATATCTAATAGGGTCCTGTTCCTTCGTTTTGAATCCTCGTTGAGTTGAGGTGTTCCTGGTGGAATCTATTGAGAGACTATGCCATTTTCTTTGAGATAGTCCAGGAATTCTCGACTAAGGTATTCACCTCCTTGATCTGATCGAAGAATCATAATGGGTTTTCTAATTTGCTTTTCTACTTCATGTCTGAATTTTTTGAACTTTTCAAACGCTTCGAACTTGTATCTCATAAGATACACATAACCATACCTAGATAAATCATCGGTAAAGATTATGAAGTAGACTAAGTTGCCCCTAGTCGGCACATCAAATGGGCCGCATACATCTGTATGTACTAGGGCAAGAAGATCTATGGCCCTTTCCCCATGTCCTACAAAAGGAAGCTTGGTTATTTTGCCATGAAGATAGGATTCACAAATTGGATATGACTCGAAAGTTAATGGACTCAATAGCCAAGTTTTCTCCAATTTGTTAACCCTATCTTCTGCTATATGACCTAATCTTAGGTGCCATAGATACCTATCATTAGGACTATCCCTAGGATATTTTGACTTTATGGCATTCACATTTTGCTCAAAGTTAAAAACAGATACATCAACATGTAACTGATAAAGATTGTTAATAAAAAAATTATTAGTAATTTTATTTCTTTCATAAAGAATGTTATAATGGTCCTTAAGAAAACTAATTACATAGCCTTCTAATGCAAGGCAAGAAATAGAAATCAAATTCCTGCTTTATTGCAGGTATATAATAACAGTCTTTTAATAATAAGTCTAAACCAGATGGTAGTCGAAGAGGGTATGTTTCCACGGCCATGGCAGCAATCCTTTCTCCATTTTTGACTCATAGGATCATCTCACCATCCCTCAACCTCCTACCATCGTCAAGACCCTGCATAAAAGTGCATAAGTGAGCACTAGAACCAGAGTCAAGCACCCAACTGGATGTAGAAGAAATCGTAAGGTTAGACTCAATAACGAGCATACCTCTAGAAGAACCTGCCCCCTTCTTTAGGGTGGCCAGGTAGGTAGGGCAGTTCCGCTTCTAGTAGCCGTCATTGTTGCAATGAAAATACTTTTCTTTGTCAGCGCCCTTCTTCTTCAGCTCTTCCTTTTTCTTCTTTCCTCCTTCCACCTTTTGCTTTTTCATAGATTTCTTCTTCTTTCCAAAAGCCTTTCTCTTGGAAGAATCCGTTCCATAGCAAGTACTGAGCCTTTAGAACCTTTCATGGAAAGCTCAGCGGTAACCAGCATGTTTATAAGTTCGGCCAAAGAGTTTTGAAGTTTATGCATATGGTAGCTCATGATGAACTGCCCATATGCATCGATCAAGGATTGTAGAATTATGTCATTCTGCAGATCCAAGTCCAACCTCACTTCGAGCTTCTCAAACTCTTCCAAGTCCTTGATCATAATCAGACAATGATCTTGGACTGACTACCCATCTCGCATCTTAGCCTTGAACAGTCATTTAGTAACTTGATACTTGGCTACGCGACTCTGTTCACCAAACATCTCCTGTAGGTGAGCCAACATTTGGTGAGCAGTTCTGATATCTTCATGTTGGCGCTGAAGCTTATCAGACATCAAGCCCAACATGTAGTATCTGGCCTTATCATCTTCGTCAGTCCACTTATCTAGAGATGCTCTCTATTCAGCGGATGGATAAGATGGTAAGGTGGGAGGGTCCTGGTCTAATACATGAGTTAACTTCTCGGAACCCAAAATAATTTTGATGTTTTGGAGCCAATCTTTGTAATTTGGTTCGGTCAGTCTATGGGTGTCCAGGATTCATACTAGTGGATTAGATGCAGACATTTTTCTATAGAGAGTCAATATTTCTAGTTAGATATTGTAATTAAGACTTAACCAATTTATTTAAGAATTTTATTTTTAAATAAATTAGCTTCCACTATTTTCTCAGATCCCTATACTCCCTCTATAGAGATGCGAAAATCTTCACGATTACTGATTTTTGATGGATGGTGCTATCCCACCGACTTACTCATCACCTCACCTAATAGTTATTAGTGATGGGTTAGCCAATGGGTGAACAACTCTTGTTCAATGATTCTCTAATCATGGTACACCCAAACTTGGTCTTTAATTCAAGAATCTCATCGTGTCCGAAATATTGATCCATTCCTTAGTTATGTTTGATGTACCATTTGCATAGATTGGATTCCTAATTGAGTCTCTCACCGTATCCAAAATATTTAGCCCAATTCATCCTCCAGCCTGTAGCATCCAATGCCTAATAGACATGGTTGCATCTTTTCGTTGCAACTGAGCCACTGTAACCAGTCGAGAACAATTAACCCTGGAAAGGGCCCACACATCTACAATGGTGGAAGACCTTTGACTTAATCTCTTTTTAGAGAGATTTGATTTAGGTCTCATTAAACTAGACTTGATATAATCATAACCATAATGACGAACCTAGTGGCATGGGTTAACTCGGATTATTGACCACCTCAGATCAAAACTGAGTCAACAAACATGGCCAGGTAAGTGAGACCGGTGGAAGGGATATGCCATTAACTCGACAAGAATGCATTTGAGTCGAGTAGCTTCCAATTAAAAATCAGTCGATCGTATCTACCAAACTTACCTTAGACACTAAATTGTTGAGATAGAACCAATCGAATTAGCCTACAATCCAGACACTAACCACTGAGCCTAATTAGGTCTTAGCTTGATCGATCACATTCATGACTCGATCCTGACCCAGACTTAATCCTATTAGGCTGGTAATTTTAGCATTGTTGATCCCATCTAACCAACTCTTGATTTGATTTGATCAACCGCCAGACCTAATTGAGCTACCCAAGCCCAAACCTAGATTTATGAATATGTTTTAGATCTGAAATTCTTAATTTTAGATCTAATTGATATTTCATAACTTAATTCTTAATTAAGTTTGGGTTCTTAAACAAAATATGTAAAAAGATGCTAGGGTTTCAGGATCTAGGGTTTTGTAGAAAGTAAGTTTTCAATTTCTGATCAAGGACGAACATGCAGCACACCTACACATCATAAGAACACCCCATCGAATGGGAGGAGAGAATCTTTAAGGCTTACTTTGTTCTTATGACCAGATGGCCAAGGGAAACGTCTTAATCAGAAATACAACTAATCTACAAAAATAAATTAGATCTAAGCATATATCTCATATAAAAAATTAGATCTAATTAAAATATATTTTGTATATATCACATATATCATGCATGCATATTTTTTAGATCTAAATTATCTCATAATCATCTAAAAAATTAAATTTAAATTTGATCATATCAAATAAAATTTAATCTAGACCTATTTGAGAACTATTCTACAACTAGTCTAAACATGCAACTATCATATCTCATATGAATAATTAATTTTATTTTATTTTCTATTTTTAGATTTGATTATAATATTTATAATATTAGAAAATAGAAAATAAATAGATCTAAAAATTACTTTTAATCAAATAAAAATTATGATCAAACTAGACTACACATAGAACAATTCTATTCCTAATCTAGTTATGTATCTCATACATATTGGATCTAAATTAATTTATTTTAATTAATTTTTTTAATTTTAGATATAATCACATCTCATGTGATATCTAAAATCACTAATTAATCAGATTAAATTAGATCTAAAAAAAATTTATAAGAACCTGGCTCTGATACCAGTTGAAGGAAAATCCTGATTTCTTGGGTCAAGTTCGTTCAAATCTGATTAGATCGAGAGGTATATTTCAAAAATTTTCTCTCAGATCTGACACCTTTTCAAATTTGATTTATAAAATGATAATTAAGAAAATAAACTAAATTAATTCTGAATTGATTTTTACCTTGATCATGGATAATCTGATTACCCATTGATGATCCTGTGGAAGCTCTGAGATTCTGGATCCAGCCACGCAAGCACCTGGCCTCTACCGATATCCACTCGAGCTAGATCTAAAGATCTTCTCCTTCTCTTTCTTTTTTTCAAAAATCATATTTAGATCTGATTTGGAGGATCTTCAAAACTTCTTTTGAAGATCACCCATCGTCTCTGCAGCAGTGCTGCCTTGTTCCTTTTTCGTCAGCCTTTCCTTGCTTGACTCGCACTAATCTGAGGGTCCAACTTTCTTAGGCATGGAGAGGAGGGAGAGGGCTAGATGGTGGCATAGAGAAGGGAGAGGGACAGCCTTGGGGTGTGGGCTTAGATCAACTCTTTTGAAAGTGGGTGCAGACAGGGTCTATTTATAGACTCTGCTACCCCATGCAGTGCTGCATCACTCCGACCAATCACATTGCTTCGTTCAATTAGATCTAAATCTTATTGATGGGATGAGAGACCCATGGATTCATCCTAAGGTGGCACCTAAGACTGCTCAAAGTCTATAGATGAGGGTCACTTAGTTTGAATCCAACAGGCAAGTTGGAGTCCCATCTATATGGGACTCCAGCATCCCTATCCATGGGCATACGCCATCCTAGGTGTGCACCCCCTTCTTTCCAATTTCTAGAGAGGGGACAAGCCCCTATCTGCTCTCCAATAAGTGCATGACACATGGGCAGATGTCGAAGGGTCAAAGATCAATATTTGATCAAGTCCAAGTACAAGAATTAGCAGGTGACGAAAAATGGTAGGTGTTGTCTCAAATTTATCTCATAAATTAAGACAACCCTTTTTTGACTTGGACAAGCTCCAGCTAGACCAGGTAAAGGTACCTGAGTGAGCACAAACTCATTTGGCTTAGTCGAGATAACTTTTAAGATAGAAAAAGGAGAATGTTAGGCTCAACCGTGTGCTAGCATAATTTTCTTGAACCTAATTGAATCTTATTCAAATCAATTGAACTAGGTTAGTCCAATTGATGATATCCAGATCCAAACCCTTATTTGTGTGACCCAGTTAGGTTCAATTTTGTATAGTAATGGGATATGTCATGATCTCCATCATCGACATCATCGAAACTCCTTTCGATGGATCAGAACTCTTCTTATTCAGACAACTTAGAATGATCGATCATCTAAATCATTCTAATTGCTCCCAAAATCCACCAGTGACACCTAGTAGCATATGGTGGCAACCCATCAAAACTGAAAGTGAACCTCTCGGTGTAGCTACTTGTGTGATTAAGTTCTTCTATCTTGAGCCCCAATCAGATTAGGGTTAAGGTGAACTCGTCAAACCCTAATTTCTATCATATGATTTAATCATTCGATTCAAGTTCGATGTGAAAATCTTAATAGAAACTCTTTCTATTATTTCACTCTCTACCATGGCCATGGGCTTATGGACTTGATTCTTATGATCATCATAGGGCTGCTCCTCATCCAAGGTAGATAGATTCCATCTTCGTGCAATCCAATTCCTACAATGAATATGCTATAGCCAACGTACCCCTCAAAGTCCTGAATGGCTAGGAGACCGAGTCATGGTGTAGTCAAACTATAACACCCTCATGGTGAACTGTCGATGCACCTTAGGTCAAAGAATCAGACACACCACTACAACATCGAGTCAATCATCGACTAGAAGGTAGACTTCCTTATGACTATTCGATGTGGTCTTGCTTAGTGCCCTCATTCTCTAGCGAGTACCTATACTCTCACTCCGATGTCTCCACACCATAGACTCAAGACTCATCTACTATAAAGAAGCAATTATACACTAACCTTCCGGATCAATCACCATCCTCATGATGATCCTATGGTCAGGAGCATTTTATGAGTTAATAATAAAAATTCTTGTTTAAATTTTCAACTCTTGAAAATAAGAATTATCATTATCATTAACTCAAAAGATGTGTCATAGACACTAAATATATTTATATGATAGAAAATAATCCACTTTATTATTTATTGTCAAAATTATAATTTTGCCCTTAGAAGTGTATTACAAGTGTCAGTCAATTCTGGCTTCCAGGGTACTCATATGTAACAGTGGGAGATGACACAAAAAAGAATTGGATCTTCCAATTGTAAATGGATGATGGAAGATCAATGATAAAAGAAAGGCCCCTCCTCGGGGCAAAGTACCACCATCCATCAACTTTCAGATGGGGTTGAAGGGCAAAGAAGGCTCTAAATAGGGAAAGTCAAGGGTTTGTCAAAATTAATTGACATAATAGGACAAAGGTATTCAAGAGCCAAATGGAATTTTGCACCAATTGGGCTGGACATACCTGATTGTAATCAAAGACGTTCTGAAGGAACTCTAGAACAAAAAACCTAAGGCCCGACCAAAGATTCTCCAAGTAAAAAGCAATGAAATTCGATGGCAGTGAGATTAACCAACCATCAGGGCTAGGAGCCAACAATCAAAAGTCTTCCTAGATCTGGTATTGACCTTAAAGTTACTTCACAATCGACATCGTTAGCATGGATGCTTCAACTATCGGACCCAGCGACGAACCACTATGGGTACTGGCCGGATATGGCCATGCTGACTCGCCATATATAAAGGAAAAAAAAAAAAGACAAAATAAAAAGAAAAAAAAAAGGATGAAATCAGAACTAAAAGGCCTTCAAATCTTAAACCTAACAAGCTAAAAGACAAAGAATAAGACTACTTCTATTGCTACTTCTATTGAAAGCGATAGGAGAAAAGCCATTGGGGGGGCAGTATATAGTATATATAGGACCTACCGACAGTCATGATTGAGTGGAGGCCTCACCAGATGCTGATATATGTCGATCAAAGATTGGCCAAGCATCAAATCCCTTAGGCCCCATGATCGTATGATTGCTAATGGCGATCGTTGCAATCCCCAAAGTGTCGGTCAGCAACCTTATCGAATGTCATGAAGATCACTAATGGCGGGTGGTAGAACAAAGCTCAAAGCAATGCCATGTGTCGATTTCCTACGTTCGATGTGTCAAGCTGAAGTATAAAATCATTGCACCTAACTTGGGCATGGGGGAAACTATTAGAGGCTATCAATCTACCATCCGACTCACCAATTTATAGTCAACTAACTATCGGACACCAATAGATGTTCGCCAGCTGACGATCGATAATGGATGCTTGACAAATTACTTGATGAACCACTGATCGATTGACTTGATGATCAACGTTCAACTGACCCAGTCGATTATTAATTGATTGGCTGAAGGATGATTATTAACATTCGATTGATCATCACCATAAAGAAGGCTCACCGAAGCATCAGCACTCACTGATCCATCAATTGTCTGATCAATACATTGACAAGAGTACTGACACATGACCATTAGATGGATGATCAGCCTAACAATGATTGGATTGCTTTTTTTGACCAACTAACCATTGGTCGGGAATCACAAAGGTGATAGTTGGCTTCAGGTTCTCCACATGGTAGATAGTCGATCAGCTTCAAGCCTTTCGATCGATCGATGATCGGTCGATGCTAAATTAGCTGATTGATCGATGGAAGCTCTCTAAATAACTCATCTGGCTCACAATCGACTCTATAAAACTACCCCTGAGAAGAGTGGGCAATGATGATTAGTGGATGGTCCTAACTAGCTACCCACGATCGCACCACATCAAAAAAAGAGGGATCCACGTACTAAGCGGTTATCATCCTAACACCTATAGAAGGGAGGTAAATTGGTTAGTCTGATAAAATACATCAAGACACTCTTCGAGCAAAATTTGCTACTCTGCTCTTAGTTTTTTATTTGACCAGTCCACCCCACGAACTTAGGCATCAGAGAGTTCCCACTGGAGCCAACTCCGATCTATGTGGACTTGTTCTTGTAGGATTTCTGACATTCAACTACAAGCATGGGTGGATTTGTCGCAACAATAGTGAGATTGACCTAGAGTAGAATCTCTCCCGAATTGTGGGATTAGAATTATCTCATTTCTCATATAGGGCTTTTAGGCCAACTATTCTGACTTTGCTTATCCTATACTAGATTATGCAGGGAGGCTAAGGCAGCATTGATTGTCAGTAGGGGCCTCATTAGCCCATTGTATTGCACACACAGTAGTGGCAAGGGCTTGCATCTAGCATACAAGCGAGTTGAACTAATATGGATCTACCACTACAACCGATTGGGAGGGTGGAGGAAACACCTACATCAATTACAAGGGTGCCTATAAGTTTACAGGGACCACCATTGTTGTTGAGGCAGTGACATTGGAGTGGCATAATAAAGTCCCCTTGTATGGTGCCATGGTAATGAGGTGTTGCTTTTTCCCATCCGTATAGGGCCTAGCCCTTCCTGTAGTGCCAATCATTGATGTTGGTCTTCTGGTTTACACCGGATCAACTGAAGAAGAGAGATGGGCTAGCACTCTATGAAGATGACGTAACCTGCAAAATATATCTTTGACCGAAGATGGCTCGGATAAGGATCCTCCAACGGTCAAGTAAAAAAACTAGGAAATAGAGAGAAGAAGCATGTTTTGGGAGAGAAGTGATTGCGTACCTTGATGGTCCCTCTTGGCCCTCTATTTGTATGCTAGGATGGATGCGACATGTAGAATCTAGAGTATCAAGTTGTTAGCCTTGCCTATTTGAGAGAGATATACCTACTACGCCATGCCTTATTTGGAGGGATACGTTGTTATCGCTTTTTTTTTATCTGCTCAGAGCAAGCTATCCCATAGATATCGAAGCTTTATTGACTTGATGTATATCGGCAAAAATATCACACACAAACCTTCCCAATTATGGAAGACTCAATTGACCTTGAAAATACCTTAGCACTGGGGTCGGGTTGGACTGAGGTTACACGTACCTTGGTTCCAACCAAGGTCAGCACCTTGGTTTCAACCAAGGCAAAATTTTTCCATCCATATCAAAAAATAAGGGTTTTGATAAGGCACATCTCTAGGCTCTTTTGACAACCTTTTGTGTATGAGAATATTTTAACAATGTATTTTCCATAGTGGGAGGATCAGTTACAAGGAGGAAGAATGTTGATTTCCATCACCAGAAGCAATGGAGACTAAAGGGTCTCATATCATGCAACCTAATAATTTGTTGAAGTTGAATTGAGAAATAAAAACTAAGGAAAGAATGCTCCCCCACCAAAGGTTATTGATATTGATGGCAATGAGATTCAATAGAAATAGACAATGCTAATTGTTGCCCAAAAGTAGCAACCCAAGAGGTGATGGGTGAATTAAGTTTATAAGTAGCAACCCAAGAGGTGATGGGTGAATTAAGTTTATAAAATTTTGACCAAAATTAACATTAAAAAAGTATGTGCTTCTAATGAGATTTATTTAAGTGATTATATTGTGTATTTGAAGTATATATGATGTAAGCAATAGCAGAACTAAGATATAAGTATGCAAAGCTTAAATTAAAATGATGCAAAGCAAATATGAAAAGTAAATAGAATAAGCACACTACAAAAATAAAAAAATTTATAGTGGTTTGGAGCAATCCGCTCCTACATCCACTCCTCAAGCTATCCTCTTTAGAATTTTACTATAATTCCTAGATTATACTGCATTTATTTTTAATTCGAGATCACAAACAAATCCAATTGATTTTGCCAGGCTTACCAACTATAATCCTACATGATAAGAGCATGATATTGTCGTTAAGACATCATGTTTATCTATTTAATTCTGACTTCTTAAATAATTAAAAATATATAGTAAGTAGTGAGTTGGGTCGAATCCACAAAGAAGGCAGTATTTTATTTTTTGAAATCTTTTATTTTTATAAAAGGAAAAAAAAAGAGATGAGTTTTAAGAATCAAATTGAAGTCAAAAAATAAAATTATAAATTAAAAGTAGAAATTAAAATGTGTAGAAAATAAAACTTGGTACTAAGATCTACTAGTTAGATCTTAGCATCTACCAGCAATAAAATTAAAGAGCAATTAAAATAAAGAAAAAAAATTTAAATTATAATTAAGAATAAAAAGCATAAATTTAAATAGCTAAAAATTAAAATTTACATTAATTAAAATTTTAAAATTTAAATACATGAAATTTAAAAAAAAAAGAATTTAAAAAATGCTGATCTTGATCTTGGATCGGTGTCGACATTGAGATGATGTAGAAGCTAGCTCTTCATCATAGCACCCATTGCCTTAAAGCAACCTCTAACCCAAGCATAGTTCTAACCTTTACCAAACTTCTTCCCATGACTAAAGATAGATTGATTTGGAGGCCTCGGGTCCTTTAAATTGATGTTGGAGGGTTGGAGTCTTTTGTTGCAGGTAATATGGGACTAAGGAGGAGTTTTAATCATCAAAATTGAAGAAATTCTATCAAAAATTAGATTAAAATATCTCTTGGATCGAGTTCTATGCCTCTGGTGAAGTCTTGCCATCGGATTTGAATCAAATGATCCAAAAAATGCCAAAATCGGATGTGTAATGGCCCAAATCAGATTAGATTAAATTCTACCCATTCGATCGCACCTTGATGGAGCAAATCTAGCTGTTAGATCATCGTTGGAAGGTTGAATCACTATCAAGAGCTTTTTGGGCTATTGGATCTAAGGTTGGAGCACTGTTGCGATCGGATCGTGATCAGAGAGAGCTAGGTAAACCAAATCAAAGTAGGAAGAAACCCTGGCTGTTGAATTTGGACCGTAATCATCCTAGACCGCATGATCATGCCATTACTATTCAGGAGGACTGCATAGATCGAGTGCATTTGAAGATCGAACCAATCAGCATGTGGCAAGCTCTATGAAATTATCATTTTGTCCCTATATACTGTCATGAATTTTCTATGAACCTCTTAATAGTCTTGGTCCACCATGTGGCATGCTGTGATTTGGTGAATATTGTTGAGCTGGTTGTCCATGTCTAGTTTTGTGGACTGGCGGATAGCTTCTATGGCTTGCCCATCTTTAACGACTTGGCTTGGCTTTGCGGCTTGGCTTGATCAACCGATCGAGCCATTTTTCTTTTTTATTTAAATTTTTTTTCTTTAAAATTTTATATCTAATCCATTTTAGCTCTGATTTGCTTTAAATTTATTTTATTATGATAAAAAATAATCTTTTTTTATTGATAATAATATTTTATTTTTTTATTTTTATTATTTTTTAATTAGTTTTTAATTAATAAAAATATTAATTTTTAAAAATATATAAAAATTAATCATTTATTTTTAAAATAAATATAAATTAATTAATAAATTAATAATTTTATTGATAAATTTATGATACTTATCACACCCTCCAACTTAAGCTTTGCTCATCTTTGAGTAAAGAAAGAATTTAGTTTTAGATACCTTTTAACTTTAAAGTTTTGAATTTTACCAAAGTAGTTTTCAAAATAGCCATTGATATTCAATAAAGCATAAATGAGGTATATCATTGAGGTATTGGTACTTATCAATATAAAAATTAAGCGAAGAACATTAAATCTTTCTGAATATTTTCTAAATTATTCCTGCTTTTATCTCTAAATTGTCTAAACATTTATATGGGCAAGTGTATTGCTACTTCCACCCTTCATTTATTAAAATTTTTATTCACATTACTCATATTTTGATGCAAATATCATTCTTAGACAATGGAACCCAGTTACTCGATGGAAAATTGATGTATTTTTTTAAAATAATTTTTTAAATATTGTATCACTATTGAGTGCCTTAATCCTTTAAACTTTCTATTTGATCCATATAGTGAGTCTTGGACCAATGACTCCTAAACTAGTTAGCTTTAGGATAATAGATATAAAATATCCCTCGGACTTACTAGCTCGAATCAAATAGTCTATGAGTTAAGACTAGCTTTACAATAAGCTTCTTTGTCCTTTCCATCTTTTGATGGAAACTCAATGCTTGCTTAAGCAAAGAGGTCTGATTACTCAATGAGAAGTACTTAAAAACTATTTTATTTTAAGAGTAATTTTTTTTAATATTATTATAAAAAAATATATAGTTACCCCATACAAGCCCATGAAAACTAGACTTTTCTTTAATACTGGTAGAAAAAATTAGAAGCGCTCAAAGAAAAAATATTTATGTTCTAGACTTAACTCTTTATTGGATTTTCTTAATACTTGATCCCTCAAAATCTCATAAATTTTTTGATTTGCACATCAATTTTCTTTTAAAAATGTTTAGTTCAACTCGATTCTTAAGCATAATTAGATGTCTAAATACTAAATACAAACTTCTTCGAGGACTTAAAATTTTTTTCTATATATATTATTATTCTTCTCTCCTAAACTTAATTGACATTATCCTCAATGGAGAAGAAAATAAAGAATATAACAAAGAACAAAAAAGAATACACCTGACTCAATATGTTTTTATGGTCCAGCATATGCCTTTGAAATTTGACTCTTCCTCCATCTTATTCAAAATATTCTAAAGAAAAAAAAAACTAAAAAAAAAATTAGATAAAAGAAAACTAAATATTGGGTTGCCTCCTAATAAGTGCTAAGTTTGTAGCTTACTATACTATGTCAAATACTAGATTGATAAATTTCAATAATTTTGGATTGCCAATCTCAAGAAGATAGTTTATGATCCCTTTATTGATATATTCGTTGTTAATTATGGGGACATAATTTGTGACCCTATTCTCAGATCCTTGTTTATCAAGAATTTCTCCTACTTGTTCTTTTAAAATACTTATAAATTGTGTTTTTAGGTTAAGAGTTAAGTTTGACACAATGGGTACTGGAAGGATATGTAAAGGCAAGTTTAGTTATGGAGGTATATTAACATGATCTTGTTTAAATAACTCCATTGATACTTCATTATATGTCTCTTGATTTTTGTAAGAAGAATCAACTTTTAGGGATGAAGGGAACAGAATTTTAGATTTATAGGTCTCGGATAACTCATCTATTCTCTTTTTTCCTATATCTATCTCATTTAAACTGGAACCAGCATCAGTACTAGTTCCGAGCTCAAGTTCTTCTATGTGGTTAGCTTCAATACTAATCTATTTTTCTATATTCTTATTTTGGCTAGCATCAGTACTAGCCTCTTTCACTTGATCCTGATATGGTTCCATAAGAATCCTATAACTTTTAAGTTCAGAAGTTATGTTGGCATTTTCTAATTGGGGATTCTTAGGTGGAACATTAGATTGATAATTAGGTACAGATGGTTGGTGGACATTAGGTGAGTTATTTTTAAGATTTAAAATTAGTAGGCTCGGTAATTGATCTAGTTCTCTCCTCATGTTAGACTCAACTAATTATCCTATTTGGGCCTCTAGCCTAGTGATAGATTCTTATTGATTCAAGATCGATTGTTGTTGATTTAGAATTAATTATTAAAATTGGTTAAATCTATCATTAGCTAGATTGGTATATTGAGGAGATGGATATGATGGCTGATTATAATGCAATGGCCGAGTGGATTGACTAGGCTGACCACTATTATAGGCATAATTTTGATATTAGGTTTGAGCTTTAGTTTGTTGGGGTATCTAAGAAAAATTAGAATGGTTCCTCCAATCTGTGTTATATTGACTTGAAAGAGGATCATCAATCAGCTTGGAGTAGCCTTGTGTAGCTTGAACTTGTTCTTAGATGAAAGATAGAAATTGTAAAGTCATAGGGCATTCACTTACATGATGGGTTGGGCTTGCACAGATTGAATAAATCTCTTGATAATTAGAGGATGATGTGAATTATACAAGAGAATGTTGACCTAGGATTAGAAGTTTGTCTAATTTTTGGACAAGAAAGTTTACTTTATTTATTAGATTTAAATCAGCCTAAGAACTAGATTCTGGATATTCATAGATTCCTGTCCACTTTTGGTAGAAGGATAGTTTTCACTCAGGATTTCAAATAAAGCATAGGCTTCGTCTTCACTCTTATTCATAAATGCACCTCCACAAGATGTATCTACCAACTGTCTATATTGGTCTCCTAAACCCTCATAGAAAGCTTGAACAATTTGCCACTTAAATAGACTATGATGTTGGCATTTTCTAAGAAGTTTCTTACGTCTCTCCCATGACTCGTGAATTTGTTTTCTTGGAAGCTGAGAAAATCCAGTGATAGCTCACCTCATGGTATTGGTTCGACCTATGGGATAAAATTTCTTAAGAAATTTATTTTGTAATTCAGTCCAAGTTTTAATCGATTTCTTTATTATGATAAGTTAGTACTTGGCTTTGTATTTTAATGAAAAAGAGAATAAAATTAGTCTAAGGGCATCATCAGTCAAATTTTGAATCATCACCATAGAGCAGATTTCTAAATATTCATCCAGATGCTCATAAGAGACTTCATTAGTATTTCCATAGAAAGATGAGAGCATCCGGATTGTGGTCGACTTGATCTCATAGTGGATAGCATGTATATCAGGTAACTAGATGCAAATTGAAGTGTCATAGGTGAAAGAAATAAAATATTCCTTCATCTGCCTAGGTGGTTCTCTAAAACTTTCAACCATTTGATTATCTGGTTTAATATGATTCAGCCATTCAATTTCATTCAACTAGATCAGATAAAGCGATTTTCTATCATGTATGTACTAGTGCAATCATAATGTATGGTTCAAAATTTTTTAGATCCTTTTAATTTTTTATTATTTTATTATTTTTTAATTTTTTTTATAATTTTATAATATTATTTTATTATTTTATTTTTTTTAGATTTTTTTAGAATTTTTTTAATTTTTATTATTTTTTATTATTATATTATTTTTTAAAAAACTAATAATTTTTTAATGATTTTATTATTTTATTATAATTTTATTTATTTTTTACTTATTTATTTATAATTTTTATTTATTTTAAATTTTTAATTATTTTTATTATTTTAATTATTTTTATTATTTAATTAATAATTTTTTATTATTTTTAATTTATTTATTTTTGAAAGAGAAGAAAGAAAGAAGAGTTCAAAAGAAGAGATTCTAAAGAGTCCTAGAGCTAAAAAGAGAGAAAAAATTAGTTTTAATTATATTTAATGTTGGTTAGTAATCAAGTTAGGCAAATAATACTAAATAATAGTTGTCCTGGATTTAGACAGCTCTTAACTGCTAAGGTTACCTTCAAACCTTCCAATTATAAGATCAGCCAATCAATAGTTTAGGTATGTGTAAGATTGGTGGGAGCCCCCCCGTTACTTATCTTAGACATCAATTATGCTTGGCTAGGTAAGCTAACGGAATCAATTATAAACCATCTTTCTTCAAACCCTTTCATCATTGAACCACTTTCCTAGACACTAATCAAATTGACTAACCCTAATCCAGTCCAACTATTAGGATTTCTTGTCCTAATGAGCTTTAGTTCCTAGGGCCAATGTCTAATTGATTTTAATTTTAAAGGCTTAGGTTAATGTAGGATGCTGGTTGGTTGTTTGTGGGCTAAGAAAGGTTGATTAAATTTTCACCTTATGTTGTTTAATGGGTTGTGCCCTTAAGTTGATTTAAGATGAATATGCATAAAAAATTTTTCAAGTAAGGGGTTCTATGTAATTTAAACTTGTTGACCCTGAGATTGATTTTGATGATTCCAAAATATTAAGTACATTATGTATCTAATCATGTATTTCAATAATGTGTGTAAGATTTTTCAAGTATCTAAAATGAAGAATTTATCTCAAGAATAAATCCTCTTAAGATGCCATGCCAAAATACTTAAAAGAGTAAATTCACACATATTTGGATGGCTTGGTATGAAGAAAGTATGATTGAAAGAAGAAAAATTAAAATTGAAGAAAGCAATTATGTTTAAAAGAGTTTGGAGCCAAGAAACTCAAGTTTGGAAAGTCAAACATTGAAGAAAAATGAAGTCAGAATTTTTTGAGACGTCTCAAATTTTTTTCAAGAAATATCGAGTGATCTGGCATAATGAAATAGTATTCTGGCACAGTCTCGAGAGGTCTTGACTTGAACTCAAAACATCTCATTCTCAGGAGACAAACATTATTTCTATGCTCTGAGAGCAAGAAGTTTCGTAGATTTCTCGAGAGGTCTCATGGTTTTGGCGAGACATCTCATGAAAAATTGAGAGGTCTCGAAATTTGATGAGAGATCTCATGAAAAACTGAGAGATCTCGATCTACGTGGATAGCCTTCAATAGATAGTTTTTCAACGATTATTTTTTGACCCCAACGGCTATTTCAGAGCTTCCAACGGCTAAAAACACTCACTCTAACCTTCTCTAAAGGTATTTAAAGGTGGAGAATCAATTGAAAAAAATAGAAGAAAGAGATTAAGGGATTTAGAGAGAGAATCTTTCAGATTTTGTGAGGAACATTGAATATCCGAAGAAAAGAAAAAAGAGAGGAGTGTTGTGCATAGATTTTAGCGAGCCCTCAAAGTAATCTTCTCCAACATCTTCCACATTCTCTCAAGCATAATTTGAAGGAAAGTTAGGCTTCAATTGAGCACATTATCGACTTATTCTTTAGGATTTAAAAGAGCTTATACTCTATTTTTTATATTGTGTTGAAATTTTACTTATATTTTTTGATTTCTTTACAAGTTTCTTTAGGAGCAAGAAACTTAGGGTTTAGGCCCATCCAAGCCCAAAATTGGATATTATAGATTTTGGTTGGTGATCCCAGAAAACCAACTAGATTGTTAGTGAACCCCAAAAACTAACGGTGTTAGATTTTGGTTGGTGCTCCTGTGAAAACCAACTAGGTTTGTTTGTGAGCCTAAAAAAATAAACACACTGTAATCAAGGATAGATTATAGTGGAATTTTCAAGGAAAGCTTGAAAAATGAATGTAGGAGCGGATTGCTCGGAACCACTATAATTCATTATGTGTTTGTGTTATGCTTTTTTCTTCTATCTCTCTATATACTTTGCATGCTTATAATTCTTACTTTACTTTCATAGTTTGATTTTTCTATCTTAATTCCGTTGCTCATATTATATACATCTCATCCTCACCACTTAGATTAAAATCAAAGCACATAATTGCTTAGAGTTAAATTTGGCCAAAGCTTTTATAAGAACCCAATTCACCCCCTCTCTTGGGTTGCTACCTCTAGACAATAATTGGTATCAAAGCAGGTGCTCTAATATTTATTATTGACCTAGCGGTTAAAAGGCAAAAGATTTTGGCAACTCAAAATGGAAGCTCTATTTAATGAAGACCATTCTATTGATCGACCCCCACTATTTGATGGCTCAAATTATACTTTTTAGAAAGCTAGGATAAAAATATTCATACAAGCACATGACTATAACTTATGAAATATTATTATTAATAACCCACACATACACAATGCATTAATTATTGATAAAGAAATAACCCAACTAAATGCTAAAGTCATGAATATACTTTATTGCTCTTTAGATTTAAGTATATTTAATGCAATTTCTTCATGTATTTTAGCGAATCAAGTATGGGAGAAATTGGAAATGATTTATGGAAGAGCAAATCAAAAAAAAGAACCAAGCTTCCAAGAAGTTAAGGAATCTCACCCTAATCTATGCCTTATGTCTCATGAGGATGGAAAGAAAAAGAAGAAGAAAAGACAAAGGTAAATGAAAGTTTTGATTAAGGGGGAGAAAGGCATAGAAAAGAAAAATGAGGAAGAGAAAGAAGGTATCGCCAATCATTGCCTCATGGCTAATGCAAATGAGGTAAATCCTGAAAATTCTTCTGACTTTATATTTGATGAATTATATGAAGCTTTTAATAAATTAATGGATGATTTTAAAAAATTAAGGCTAAATAATAAAGAATTTAAAAAGTCCAATCTTCTCTTAGCTAATGAAAAGAATAAATTATTAATTTAAAAAGAAGATATTTTAAAAGAAAATAATGCTTTAGCTAAAGAAAAGAAATAACTTCTCAAATCCAAAAAATCTTTGGTTAAAAAAAAGAATAAACTCTTAACTGAAAAAGAGGATTTCATAAAAGAAAAGAATTTATTTGTTAAGAAAAAGAAAGATTTTTTAAATTTGAAAAATCTATGATTGAAGAAAATCTTAAGTTGAAAGAAGAACTTAATAAACAAAGATTTTCTACTAAAAAAAAGAGTAAATTTGAAAAATCTCTTTTAGAAGAAAATGTCAAACTAAAAAAAGATTGAAAGCTTGAAGTCCATAATTGAAAAGTTTACAATTGGTCCTCAAAAGCTTCAAGCCATTTTAAATGATCCAAGAGCTATTTTTGACAAACATGGAATTAGTTTTGATTCAATAAGAAAATAAAAGTTTGACAAAAATATGCTCAACAAAATTTCAACTGAAAATTATTTAATTAAGTGCTTTAAATATAATAAAGTTGGTCATAAAATTTATGAATGCAACATTGAAAGAAATGGCCAAACTTATATCAAACAAATTTGGGTTTCAAAAGAAACCATGAGCTCTAACTCCTATGGATCCAAGATGACTTAGATACCAAAAATCATTAAGTGATTTTGTAGGTGCACCAATGATCCAAATGAAATGAAAGTAAGAAAATTTTTATGGATGCCTTGGAAATGAAAAAGGATGGATATTGATGCATGGTATAATCTAAACATTTTCTCACATCATACCATCCATGATTGCTAAAGTTATTTTGATTGAATCTATTGACTTTAATATGATTTTATATTATGTTTACTTGCTTGAAATTCTTTTCATAAATCAGTAAAATTAGTATGATTGGTTGATTTTGATGATTTGAATACTTTGATTTTAAGATGTCAATATGCTCTCCTCTAAATATCATATCATGCTATGAATTGAAATTATCTTAAAAATCAGCATGATTTAACAACTTCTCCTTATCAATTATTTATTTGAGAAACTTAAATCAAAATAAGTTTAATTAACTATGAATGCCCTTGATTGCAAAAAAAATAAATTTAGATATTCTCCTCATAAAATGCTAAAATTCTAATAAAAATTAGCATAAAATAAATACTTAAAGATAAGACATCAATTATAAAATTTAAAATGCTTGATGTATTAAGTTGCATTGCATGTTAGGTTAACCCTTAAGGATTTTAAATCCCATAGTTAGATCAACACATACAGCCAATATCTAGATCCCTTTCATTTTAATCTTAGTTGATTTTGTCCCCTAACTTGAAGAATGCCTTTCATACTTGGTATCAAATTAAATTTCATTCATATTACTTTCAAGTAATAAATTTGAAAATTAGTTTTTCAATCTTTAATGTGATATCAATTAAATGTGCTTAACTTGAAAGAAAAAGGGAGAGTAACAAAAATTGTAAAGCTTATGCATGCAAATTTTGAAAAAGAAAAGTAGAAGATAATGCTAAAGAATGAATATATATATATATCATTTTGATAATCTAAATTTAAAACATGCTTATTTTTAGATACAAAGGGGGAGAAAAGTTGAAAGATAAAATAATCGACCTATAATTATGAAAAATAGGGGGAGACAATGTTATTGAAATATTAAAAGAAAAATGAATCCTTTATATCTCCAAAATAAGGGAAGAAATACTTTTTTTATCTTAATTTGGTTGAAGATTTTGATCTTAAGCTCTCAGTCAATTAATTTATGAACTCCTTAGATAGAGCTTTCACGTATTTATCTAATTTTATTTACATGATTTGATTGCTCTATCTTGTTTCTGGATAATTAGTTGAAGTTAAAAGAAATTTAAGATATATTCTTACTCTAAATAAATTAATTTTGATATATTCTTATAATTTTAAAGCTCACTTATAAATATAATACTTAACTTTTCATGTGCCAATCTTTTAAACATGATTTGCATGATTATTCTTGGTAAATGATTGGAGTTAAAGTAAATTTACAGCATATTCCTTCTCAAAAATAAATTTCTAAATTTAATTTTTAAACTCATTTAAAAATTCAAATCTGATCCTAAATTTCTGATGTGTATTGTAAAATCTTTATGAATTATTTATTTTGAAATAATTTTTACTCAAAGTAATGAATTTGAAAATATGTCTCTCTTTTACTTTGATATTATTCTTTTTTTTTTACTCGATACATCTTCGATATATATTTTTTTCGAGCTTAATTGACTAAAATTTCTTAAGAAAAAAAGATTGAATATTAAAGTATACATTATGCTTAGTTTCATGATCAATTTTTTTTGAAAAACTCTATTCTTCTTAAAGCTTAAAAGTCTGATTAAAAGATCATATTCATTTAAAAAGATGGAGAGTCTATAATATTTAAATTCAAGCCAATTTCTAAAATTAAAATAAATATTTGAAACTTATTTTGAGTCAAAGGATAAATTATATTGAGTATATGCTTGAAGAAACTCAATGAATTATATTGATGCTTGAAATAAAAACTTAATACTTACTGATATGAATTAAAATATTTTTTTATGAGTATATAGAATTTATGCAATGAACCAAAAGAATAATTGAGAACATTCATAGAGTATTCATTCATGTCTTTAATCTATACTTCATGATACTTTTTAGCAAAATGCATAGAAATGCATTATTTGCTTTTATTGTGCATATACTCAAGATTTTGTCATCATAAAAATGGGAGAAATTATTGACCCTGAGATTGATTTTGATGATTTCAAAATATTGAGTATATTATGTATCCAATCATGTATTTCAACAATGTGTGTAGGATTTTTCAAGTATCCAAAATGAAGAATTTATCTCAAGAATAAATCCTCTCAAGATGCCATGCCAAAATACTTAAAAGAGCAAATTCATATATATTTGGATGGCTTAGTATGAAGAAAGTATGGTTGAAAGAAAACAAATTAAAATTGAAGGAAGCAATTTTGTTTAAAAGAGTTTGTGGCCAAGAAACTCAAGTTTGGAAGGTCAAATATTAAAGAAAAATAAAGTCAAAAATTTTCGAGACATCTCAAATTTTTTTCAGGAGCTCTCAAGTGGTCTGGTACAATGAAACAGTATTCTGGCACAGTCTCAAGAGATCTCAAGTTGAACTCAAGATGTCTCGTTCTCATGAGACAGAAACTTCATTTCTATGCTCTGAGAGTGAGAGGTCTCGTAGATTTCTCGAGAGGTCTTATGGTTCTAGCGAGACGTCTCATGAAAAATCGAGAGGTCTCAAAATCGGATGAGAGTTCTCTTGAATAATCGAGAGATCTTGATCTATGCGGATAGCCTTCAACGGATAGTTTTCCAACGGCTATTTTTTGATCCTAATGGCTATTTTAGAGCTTTCAACGGCTAAGAACTCTCACTCCAACCTTCTCTAAAAGTATTTAAAGATGGAGAATCAATTGAAAAACATAGAAGAAATAGATTAAGGGATTTAGAAAGAAAATCTTTTAGATTTTGTGAGGAACATTGAATATCCAAGAAAAAGAAAAAAGAGAGGGGTGTTGTGCACAGATTTCAGCAAGCCATCAAAGTAATCTTCTCCAACATCTTCCACATCCTCTCATGTATAATTTGAAGAAAAGCCTGTGACCTCAGAAGTGGCACTCCTCAGTCTTGAAAACAATGAAAGATAGGTCACGAGAAGATGGTAGCGAGCCGAAAGAAGAATCAGTCTCAACAGTAAAGTTTAGGAACTGGGTTGGCTTACTTTGAGACTGAGCTGACTCAATTGAGAACTAGGTCGGCTCAGTTTAAGACTAGGTCGGCCAGGTCTTAGAGAAAAATTTAGATAGAAAATAGCATTTTCGGGCTGTTGGCACGGTACACAACTGGATCGACTCAGTCGACCAAATCGTAGGTTAGCCGGCTCAGTCTGAAACTAGGCCAACTCAGTTTTTGTAGGTTATTATTTTGTGTACATGGATTGTTTGGGTTTGGAGAGTTTTTCTATGAGCTTGGGCTTGATCCTTTGTAAAGTATATATACTGAAAATAAGTCAAGATTGTAAGTTTGCTGAAATATACTAAATAAAATCTCTTCTCTTTCGAAAATCTCTTCTTCTCTATTTCTTGATTTATTTGATCATACTTCTATAGAAATCTTTGAGAAGTACTTTCTAATTACTTGGCTAATCACCATTGGCCATGCCGATCTATGTGGGAAGAGCACATATTTCCAACATTTGGTATTAGAGCGGTGTTGCATGGAAGGAAGGAAGACACCTAGGGTTTACTACATCTAGGATCTGTTGCATTAGATTTTATCCTAAAAACTTTTAGTTTGCTTCATAGTTGGCTCTAGATTGAGGTGGAGATTGTTTACATGGAGGAACGGTGATACAAAAGTTTGGAAAGAGAATCTAGGGCTAGCTAGATCTTCTTTGAAGAATAGTTTTGCTGGTGTGTGAGATCGTGAAGGGTGTGAAGGATCTGTTCTTGACTTGTTTGAAGTCATGGGATCAAGTGGATTCATGGTGGATTTTGAGAAGTTCGATGGTAAGAAAAATTTTACTCTATGGCAGCAAAGAGTAAAGGACTTGTTGGTTCAGTAGAGGATCTACAAGGTCTTGACAAAAGAAAGACTAGAAAAGATCGTGGTGAGGATTGAGAAGAGTTAGAGGAAATTGCTTTTAGCACAATCCGAATGTGCTTGATCAATCAGGTTTTGCCTAAGGTTTGCATAGAGACTATGGCAAAGGAGCTCTGAGAGAGACTGGAGAACACATACATGAGGAAGAACATGATAAACAAGCTGTGGTTGAAGAAATAGCTGTATAGTCTGAGGATGCCTGAAGCCGAAGATCTTATCCAAAGGTTCAATTAGATATGTTCTGAGGTGATGAGTTTGGATGTGAAGATCGATGAGGAGGATCGGGCATTGTTGCTACTATGTTCTCTCCCAGGTTCATATGATGGTCTCATAACAACTTTAGTTTATGGGAAGGAGATCCTAAACTATGAAGAGGTTGTTGGTATGCTCAGATCAAATGAGCAAAAGGAGAAGATCTACAAGGAAGACCCTAAGTCCGAGATCTTTGCTGTGAATGAAAGATAGGAAAGATCAAAGGAGAAGATAAGAGAAAAATTCAAGGGCAGGTCAAAGTCTCACGCTCAGAGGAAGATGACATTGAAATGTTATAAATGTCATCAGCCTAGACACCTGAGGAGAGATTATCCCTTTTTGAGATCAGAAAAAGAAAAGGCCAGCAAGGAAGATGATACAGCTTCTGTGAGTAGTGGAGAAGATTTGCTAGTTATATCAGATGGATCCATAGAGTACGATACTATGTGGATATTAAATTCAGCATGCTCGCACCACTATACTTCTCATCGAGAGTGATTTGCTACCTACTAGAAGGCCAATGATGGAAGTGTCAGTCTTGGAGATGATCACCCATGCAAAGTAGGTAGAATTGGATCTATCAAGGTGAGGATGTATAATGGGATCATTCATATATTATCAAATATTAAGCATGAACTAGATTTGAAAAGGAATTTGATTTCCTTGGGCTACTTGGAGAAGCAGGGTTATGCTTTTAGTAGCCAAGCTGGGAGTGGATGTTTAAAAATTTCCAAGGAAGCTTTGGTAGTGATGAGAGGTAGAAGACTAAGCAACAATCCTTACAGAATGGAAGGCTCAATGATAAATGATAGTGCAGAGGTGCTAGCAGCAGCACAGGAGGAGCAGATTTTGTATCGACTGCGGCACTATTGGATGAGTCATATGAGTGACCGTGGGCTCATAGAACTAAGCAGAAGAGGTATGATCCTAGCCCTGAAGAAGGAGGGAATAGATCTTTGTAAGCCATGTATCTTTGGCAAATAGCATAGGATGAAGTTTGCTAGAAGTACCAAGTGCAGCGAGGGAGTGCTAGATTTAGTGCACTCGGATGTGTGGGGACCAGCTCCTGTGTCAGCTAGAGATGGGGCAAAATACTTTACCACTTTCATTGATGATTTCTTAAGGAAGGTGTGGATTTATCTGATTAGAAAAAAATCAGAAGTGTTTGTCCAGTTCAAAGCTTGGAGAGCTAAAGTAGAGGAGTCAGGAAGATAGGTAAAGTGTCTGAGGTCGGACAATGGAGGGAAGTATACTAGCCTGAAGTTTAGGAGGTACTGTAAGAAAAATGGCATCAAACACCATTACACAGTGAGGATGACTCCCCAATAGAATAGTATCGTGGAGAGGATGAACCAGACACTGATCGAGAAGGCACGAAGTTTGAGGCTGCAGACAATACTCCCAATGTTTTTTTGGGTTGATGCTCTAACTTTTCTTTATTTTCTTGGGAATAGGTCCCCTCATTATAAGCTGAATGAAAGCATTCTAGAGGAGGTCTGGAGTGGAAACAAGGTGAAGCTTGGCCACCTGAAAGTCTTTAGTTGCACAGCCTATGCACATGTCGAGGCAACCGAGAGGAGCAAATTGGATCCAAAATCTCAAAAGATGACATTCATTGGATATCCACAAGAAGTCAAGGGGTACCTACTATGGGACTCTCAAGCACAAAAGTTAGTGATCAATAGGGACATTATCTTTGATGAGAAGAGCATCTTGAGGAGGTCTGGGATAGATGGAATTGGAAAAATAAAAATGAACAGCGTTGGCCAATCAGAGAATGATGGCATGCAGGTTACATCCACTTACAAGAGTGTTCCTATTGAGGTTAAGCTGAGCAGAAAAGTATTGTCTCAAATTAAAAATCAGCATGAAGGATCGACAGTTCAGACAGATGTGCAGGAGCAGCCATAAATATCAGGCAGAGATGTGCTAGTGGGAGTGGCTTTGCACAAGCCCTAGCATACTATTAGAAGATCGGTCAAATATGACATTGATGAGGTTATCTTCTTTGCATTCATCGCTACTAATGGACATCTAGAGAATTATGTAGAGGCCATGGAGAGTGAGGATCATGATTCATGGATGCAGGCCATGATGAAGGAGATGAAATTACTTGAGAAGAATCAGACATGGCAGCTAGTGGATCTTTCAGAGGGTGCTCGACCTATTGACTCAAAGTGGGTGTTCACAAAGAAAGAAGTACCTTCAAAATAAAGTAAAGTCAGATTCAAAGCAAGGCTGGTAGCAAAGTTATACTCATAAAGGGAAGGGATTGATTACATATAAATTTTCTCTCCTATGGTGTGTTATACATCTATTCGAGTTTTGCTATCACTGGTGGCACAGCATAACATGGAATTGGAATAGATGGACGTGAAGATGACCTTCCTTCATGGGACTTTGGAGGAAAGAATCTAAATGAAGCAGCCAGATGGTTTCATGGAGATGGGATAGAAAGAAAATATGTGTTTACTTAGGAAGTCTTTGTATGGCTTGAAACAATTCCCTCGTCAATGGTATCAAATGTTTGATAGCTTTGTCTTGAGCTTGGGTTTCAGTAGTTGTGAACATGATTATTGTATCTACATGAAGAATGTAGATGAGGAGGATGCCCTGTACCTATTATTATATGTAGATGATATGCTCATAGCCAGTAGAAGCATGGATGTTGTAAAAAGGTTGAAAAGAGCATTATCATCTGAATTTGAGATGAAAGATTTGGATCTAGGTGAGAAAACCCTTGGAATGGAGATTTGGAGAGATAGATGCAAAGGAGTGCTCCATTTGTCACAAGGAAAGTATGTCCAAAAGGTTCTGAAGAGGTATGAGATGGAGAAGGCCAAACCTGTAGAGATGCCATTACCGAGCCATATGTCTCTCTCCAAGTTACAAAGCCCCCAATCAGAAGGGAAGTGAGAGTACATGGAATGAGTCTCTTATGCAAATGCTGTAGGCAGTGTGATGTACACTATGGTATACTATAGACTAGATATAACACATGCTATGAGCACGATTAGTAGATACATGGCTAACCCTGGGAAGGAACACTGGAAAGCATTGAAATGGATATTAAGATATCTGCATGGAACAAGGGATTATGGTTTGGTGGGCAGTCGGAAGGATTTGGAGAACAATCTGTGAAGATGTTTGAAGGTTTAGGTCATCTGAAAGGATTTGTTGATGCAAATTATGCTGATGATCTTGATACAAGGAAGTCTACAACTGGATACCTCTTCTGCGTATATGGTGGATCAGTGTCTTAGAGATCAACCCTTCAGCCAATCATGGCCTTGTCTACCATAGAGGCCGAGTACATTGGGATAACGAAGGCTGCAAAGAAAGCCCTTTGTCTTAGGAGGCTGATTGATGAGTTGGGGGTGGAGCAGAGCAAGATTAAACTATTCAGTGATAGTCAGAGTGCTCTATTGTTAGCATAGAACCCAGTCTATCATGCACGCACAAAGCATATAGATGTGAGGTACCATAGGATCAGAGAGCTGGTGGAGGAAGATGAAGTGGCACTAATGAAGGTCCATACTAAGGAGAATCAGTCTTATGCATTCACGAAGGTACTCCCCAGAGATAGCTTTTAGAGATGTGTTGCACGATTGGGTCTATTAAGAAGAGATGAGTTCACAAGGACTTGGAAGCACCATGGTGGAGAATGTAAGCTCAGAAGTGGCACTCCCAAGTCTTGAAAATATGAGATGATAGGTCATGAAAAGACGGAAGCGAGCTGGAAGAAGAATTAGTCTCAATAGTAAAGTTCAGAAACTGGGCCAGCTCACTCTGAGACTAAGCCGACTGAGTTGGAAACTGGGTCAGCTCAGTCCAGAACTAGGTCGGCTAGATCTTAGAAAAAAATTCAGACATAAAGCAGCATTTTTGGACTATTGGCATGGTATATAACTGGATCGGCTCAGTCTGGGATTGAGCTGACCTAATTGTAGGTTAGCCGCTCAATCTGAAACTAGATCAGCTCAGTTTTCATGGATTATTATTTTGTGTACGTGGATTGTTTGGATTTGAAAACTTTTTCTATGAGCTTGGGCTTGATCCTTTGTAAAGTATATATACTGAAAATAGATCAAGGTTGTAAGTTTGCTGAAATATACTGAATAAAAGCTCTTTTCTTCTGAAAATCTCTTCTTCTCTTATTCTCTATTCCTTGATTTATTTGATCATGCTTCCATAGAAATCTCTAAGAAGTACTTTCTTGTTGCTTGGCTAATCACCAGTGGCCACATCGATCCATGTGAGAAGAGTGCATATTCTCAACAAAGTCAAGCTTCAATCGAGCACATTATCGGCTTATTCTTTAGGAATTAAAAGAGCTTATGCTCTATTTTTTATATTATACTAAAATTTTACTTGTATTTTTTTATTTTTTTACAAGTTTCTTTGAAGGAAAGAAACTTGAGGTTTAGGCCCGTCCATGCTCGGAATTGGACATTATAGGTTTTGGGTGGTGATCTCGAAAAATCAATTAGGTTGTTAGTGAATCCAAAAAACTAATGGTTTTAGATTTTGGTTGGTCCTCCTATAAAAACCAACTAGATTTGTTTGTGAGCTTCGGAAAACAAACACACTGTAATCAAAGATAGATTATAGTAGAATTTTTAAGGGAAGCTTGGGGAGTGGACGTAGGAGTGGATTGCTCCGAACAACTATAATTCTTTATATGTTTGTATTATGCTTTTTTCTTCTATCTCTTTATATACTTTGCATGCTTATAATTCTTACATTACTTTTATAATTTGATTTTGTTATCCTAATTCTGCTGCTCATATTATATACATCTCATCCTCACTACTTAGATTAAAATCAAAGCACATAATTGCTTAGAGTTAAATTTGGCCAAAGGTTTTATAAGAACCCAATTCACCTCTCCCTTAGGTTGCTACCTCTAGGCAACAAAACTAGATGCATGCAACTAATTGAAGTGGACATGCTCACCTTATCTCCAATGATCATCAAAAAGAAAATAAAAAGAAAACTAATATGATGCATGCACTAAGTAATTAGGATTTCTACTCTTGTCATGAAGCTTTTAATTAGATTTAAGTGAATACTTTTTAGATTAATTTAAAAATAAAATAAATAATAATAAAAAATTTAGGATTAGGATTGATCTCATCAGGCAAAATTGAAAGTTTTTCTCCTTATCCTAATTTGGATCTTTTCCTCTTTTTTCTTTTTTTCTTTAAAATAAAGTAGAAAAAGTTAGTAAGCACTATTTATAAAAAATTAAATAAATTAAATATTTATTTATTATTATTTTATAAAAAATCAAAGTAATCAAAAAATTTAACGCTCTTGCCCTCTCCTGCATTGGTGCCAAAAACTTTGATAAGAGCATGATATTGTTAATAAGACATTGTGTTTATCCATTTAATTTTGACTTTTTAAATAATTAAAAATAGATAGCAAGTAGTGAGTCGGGTCGAATCCATAGAGAATATAGTATTTTAATTTTTAAAATCTTTAATTTTTATAAAAAAAATATTTTAAAAATAAAATTAAAGATAAAAAATAAAATTATGAATAAAAATTAAAAATTAAAAGATGTAGAAAATTAAACTTGGTACTAAGCTCTATTAGTTAGATCTTAGCATCTACTTGCAATAAAATTAAAGAGCAATTAAAATAAGGAATAAAAATTTAAATTATGCTTAAAAATAAAAAGCATAAATTTAAATAGCTAAAAATTGAATTTGTATTAATTAAAAAACTAGAATTTAAATACATGAAATTTAAAAAGAAAAAAAAATTAAATATAATTGATCTTGATCTTGGATCGATGTCGGTGTTGAGATGATGTAGAAGCCAGCTCTTCTTCGCAGCATCCATTGTCTTGAAGTAGCATCTAATCCAAGCATGGCTCTAACCTTAAACGAACTCCTTTCCATGATTGAAGATAGATTGATTTGGAGGCCTCGGATCATTTAAATAGATGTTGGAGGGCTAGAGTCGTTTATTGCAGGCAATATGGAACTAAGGAGGAGTTTTAATCATCAAAATTAAAGAAATCTTGATAAAAATTAGATTAAAATAGCTATTAGATCGAGTTCTATGCCTCTGGTGAAGTTTGGCCATCAGATCTAGATCAAACGGTTCAAAAAATGCAAAAATCGAATGTGTAATAGCTCAAATCAGGTCGGATTAAGTTCTGACCGTCCAATCATGCCTTGATGGGATAAATATGGTTGTTAGATCATCATTGGGTGATTGGATCGCCAGCAAGAGCTTTCTAGTTTGTTGGATCTGAGGTTGGAGCATTGTCGGCCATCAGATCAGGATCAGGAAGAGCTGGAAAAACCAAATCAAAGTAGAAAGAAATGCTGGTTGTTGGATCAAGACCACATTCATCCTGGACCGCATAATCATGCCATTACTATTCATGTGGACCACATAGATCAGGTGCATTTGAAGAGTGGACCAATCAGTGCATGGCAAGTCCTGTGAAATTACCATTTTGCCTTTGTACGCCATGATGAATTTTCTGTGAACCTGTTAATGATCATGGTCCACCACATGGCACGCTGTGATTGGGTGAATGTTGCTGAGCTGGCGGTCCATGCCTGGTTTCGTGGATCAGCAGGTGGCTTCTATGGCTTAGCCAACTTTAATGGCTTGGCTTGGCTTTGCAGATTGGCTTGCGGAGCCAGCTTGGTTTGATGAGCCGGTAGAGCCATTTTTTTCTTTATTTTAATTTTTCTTTAAAATTCATATCTAAGCCATTTTAGCTTCAATTTGCTTCAAATTTATTTTGTTATGACCAAAAAAATAAGTTCTATTTACTGATAATAATATTTTATTTTTTTATTTTTATTATTTTTAATTAATTTTTTAATTAATAAAAATGTTAATTTCTTAAAAATATATAAAAATTTATTATTAATTTTTAAAATAAATATAAATTAATTACTAAATTAATATTTTTATTGATGAATTTATGGTACTTATCACTACATCGATAGTTTTTCTAGGTTTACTATCAATCTAGTTCATTTTAAATACAGTACACAATCACAACCTTTATACCATCCAATTACTGGCTTGGATTAGTCTACACCTCAAGTTTGTATTTTCAAAAAAACTTATAAGGAAATGAAAATATGAAGTATGAAAAGTTTTAGCATAAAACACAAAAATAAAGAAACTCTTTTGATGTGTGAAGAAGAGGTTGAATGGATGGCTCTTGTGAAGCTTGAACACTCTTTTTGAAGCTTGAGAGATAGCTTAAGAAGTTATGGAAGCTACTCGTCCTCTGAATTTGAAGCTCAAAACTCTCTTTTTTCTTTTATTTTGGATATTCAATAAGGCTCACTCTACTTGAATGATTTGCTCTTTCTTAATCCTTAATCTCCATGTCTTCATTATTTTTCAAACTCCTTTTATACTTGTGAGAGGCTTTTGAGTGAGTTTTGCCTATTGAAAAGCTTGGACTAGCCGTTAGAGTGAAGAAAAGCCCATCATAGAACTGCAGAATACTAGCCGTTATGTTCTGTCCCATGCTCGGAGTCGACACTTTTTTACTTAGGATCAATATTTCTTTCTTAGGTGTCGATACTTTTTGCTCTATGGTTGACACCTCCTAAGATTTAGAAAAAATTTACTTCCTATCTTCTATTCTATGCAATAGAGATCGATCCTGGAGTCATCATTTGTCATAGAGATCAACCCTGGGGTCATCCCTTTTGCATGCCAGTGTGTGCCAAAGGGTTGAGGTCGACACCAGGCCTTCCTGAGCTTAGAGATCTTCATTTTTTCTTGCTTTGTTCCAGGATAGAGGTCGACATCTTTAGCTTTAGGGTCGATACTTTAAGTCTAAAACTCAAAATTAACTTCTTTGAAGTCCTTGACTTGGTGAATTTTGTGTAGATCTTTTTTTGAATTAATTCTTCATTTTGAACACTTGAAAAGACCTACATCCACTCATGAAACATATGGTTAAATACTCAAATACTCAAAGTTTGGCAATCATCAAAATCAATCATGGGATCAATAATCTTTTTCTTTTTGATGATGGCAAAACTTTGAGTATATGTATAAAAAATAAAATTAATGTATTTTAAAATATTTGCTAGTATAAGTTATGAAATGATAATATACACAATTGTAAATGCACACTTCATAAAGGCTTTCATTCAACTTAAATTCAGATGTTTCAAGATGTTTCAAGCATTATCATGAAATGTATAAACTCAAGCATAGAATATACTCAACAAATATTCTCCTCCTTTTTGACAACATCAAAAAGCTTATGGGAAGATCAAAATATCTTTTGATTCAAAAAATATCTTTTGATTTTAGAAATTAGCTTATTAAGGATTTGAATCAAGCACAACATTTAATTCAAAATTTATTCTGTTCTTTTCATAAGAAATTTATTCTTATAGGAAGAAACAAGAAATATCATCAAAATTAATTAAAATTTAGATAAATATAAAAAATTTAGAAAATTTCAAGTCAAGTTTAAGAGGGTATCCAATTTGAGCTTCATGGACTTTCAACATGAAAATTAAGCATGTAGGATATCAAATTTATATTGATATCACTCTCCCCCTTTCTAAAATATTTAAATTCTAAATTTGTCAAGATATTTGAGAGATAGAATCTTTTCAAAATTCAGATACAATAAAGTTTCCAAAGCTAAAAAGATACCATCAATGTTTCAATTTAAGTTTAAAAATTAAGCTTTTTAATTATGCATCGAGTCAATTTCTAGCTTTATCATCTCTAACCATTTCTCAGAATCGATATCTGATATCATCTCGTCATAGGTTCTAGGATCATCACCATGAATCCATTTCTCATGAGGAACATTTTCTCTACATTCTCTAAAATAGTACCTAAGTACCATTAGGAGGATGGAAAATTCTATTTGACCTATGAGGTGGAGGAGGTAGTGAATTATGGATCGGCTCAGACTAACTGGGTTCCTCAGGTTCCTTGGCTCTTTGCTCTTTGAAGACTTTCTCCTCGAGTCTAATCTATCTTCCAATGCCATCATCTTGAACAAACTATTTTTCAAGTAAAATGATATGTCAACCCACAATCATCTTATGGTTTTCCAGAAGATAGAAGTAATACCCTAATAACTCTTTAGGATATCCAATAAATTGAGCTCTAAGGGACCTAGATTCTAACTTGACCACCGTTAGACAATCCCAATTTTGAGATGACTTAGATTTGGCTTCTTACCATGCCATATCTCATATGGTGTGGTTGGAACGGTTTTAGATGGAACCCTATTAAACTATGTCCCTAAAGAAACTCTAGAAGATTCGTGAAGCTCATCATGGATAGACCATATCTAATTGGGTCCATTTTCTTCATTCTAAAATCCTGTTAAGTTGAGATATTTCAGGTGATGTCCATTATGAGACTGTACCATTATCCTTCAAATAGTCCAAAAATTTCTGACTAAGGTATTCACCTCCTCGATTTGATCGAAGAATCTTAATGGGCTTTCTGATTTACTTTTCTACTTTGTGTCTGAATTTCTTAAACTTTTCAATTGCTTCAAACTTATGTCGTATCAAGTACAGATACCCATACTGAGATAGATTATCGATAAAGATAATAAAGTTGACATAATTGCCTCTGGTCGACACCTCAAATAGGCCACACACATATGTATGTACTAGGGCAAGTAGGTCTATGGCCCTTTTCCATATCCCATAAAAGGAAGCTTGGTCATTTTGCCTTAAAGTCATTGTTGGCACGAAATTTGACCATTACCGGAGTTGAAGCTAGATTTGGAGAGGACGAGGTCGCCGTCGAGACCTACAAAATAAGTCTCGTCTGAAGTTTGGGGTGGTGGCTCCAGCAAGACCCTCCGATAATCAAGTCAGCTTTTTCAGCCAATGAAAATGGAATACGTAAAGAGATTCTAGCAGAGCTTTTAGAAAGAGAAGAAAAGCCTTTTCCTCTCTTTTAAAAGCATATCTGGAGGGTCCCATATGTGGATGGAGGCTGTAACAAACTGATTGTGATAGCCATAATGATCCAGTAGTGGGCCGTTCAGAGCCACGTGAAGTTTGTTACAGGGGATAGTGTCTGTTATCGTGATGTGCAAGCCCATCGAGGTCCAACAATCGAAGCTTCGATGAGAGAGATTGATGGTTCTTTTGGCTATATCGAGGATGAGTGCCGAGATCCTCTGGGGCTACTAGATGGAGTTTGGAGAGAGTTTAGCTATTTGGAGGAGTCCATTTGAAGAAAAAATTTAAGAGGAGCTCGACTGTTGGAGGAGTCTGGTTGAAGAAGAAGCTCGAAAGGAGTTCAACTATTGGAGGAGTCTGGCTGAAGGAGAAGTTTGGAAGGAGTCCGATTTTGGAGGAGTCTGGTTGAAGAAGAAGTTTGAGAGGAGTTCGACCATTAGAAGAGTTTGACTGAAGGAGAAGCTCAAAAGGAGCTCGACCATTGGAAGAGTCCGACTGTAGGAGAAGCCCAAAAGGAGTTTGACCATTGGAGGAGTCTGACTGAAGGAGAAGTTCAGGAGGAGTTCAACTATTAGAGGAGTCTGGTTGAAGGAGAAGTTTGGATGAAATCCAACTGTTGGAGGAGTTTGGCTGAAGGAGAAATTCGAGAGGAGTTCAACTATTGGAAGAGTCTGGCTGAAGGAGAAGTTTAAGAGGAGTCCGACTATTGGAGGAGTCTGGCTGAAGAAGAAGTTCTGAAGGAGTTCAACTACTGAAGGAGGCCTAAGGTTTAACCGTGAAGGCTGCTGCCGGGCGGGATCCTTCCAAGATCAAGCATCCAGCAAAACTTCAGTAGGAGCGGATTTATCTCCAACACTAGTCCCCTTACACTCAAGATTGAAGTTTAAGGAAAGGAAGTACTGAGTGTGACTGCCAAAGTCGCTTTTCATTTCCTACGCTTGCTAAGGTGAGGCATTTCTTGGTGCTTCTGCACTAGCATCGAAGCTTCAAGTCCTCTAGGGACTTGAAGGACATTAAAATAGCTTTTGCTTAGGAGGCCTTCATCGAGGGATTCTAGATCTGCTTGGGGAGGGTTGCTGAGAATTTTTTCGAGGTAGATTTGGACCTCTTGATGGAAGAGCCCGATGACAGAGCTGATCCTTCATCCCTCAGGGTCGAAGTTGTCCCTTCTTCTTTAGCCATAGGAGCTATCCCGGAAGCTCCTAAACTTGTCGCTGCAGTTTAAAAAAAATTGGAAAATCAAGTTTCAATTTTGAAAGTCTCCCACGTGGTAGAACTCAAAATCATTTTCACATCTTTAAATGAATTTTAAGCTTGATGGTATGTCAAATTTAGCTTATTTGAGCATGAAAAAAAAAATTTCAACTTCAACTTGACTCCTATTTCTTTTCAAAGAAGTTTGGTAATATAATTGAGTAGATTTAAAAAGAATAAGCTTACTAAAGTCAAGGTTTAATGAGAATTCGGAACAAGATGAAATTGAATTTTCTTAGCGCAAATCAATTTAGATTTTTCATGATAAAACACGATTTGCCACAACAATAAAAAAATTTAGATTTAGAGTATGTTTCAAATTTAGTTAAGCTCCAATTAATTGTTAAGGATAATTAGTTGGTTAATTTATGTAAGATAAGCGAAAATATTTTGTGCACAGCAAAAAGTAGGGTATGTGAATGTTCATTTTCCAACATAGGTCATTTAAAATTTTCAAACAAATCAAAATAAAGTATATGAAGTATTTCTCCTTCTTTTTCTTTCAAATTAAGCATATTCAACTTGAATTCAGATTCATGAAATTTAAATGTATTCTCAATCAATTTATCATTTCTTCTTTAATGATTCTCCCGCTTTGTTTTACAAATATAGCCGCTTTAAGATCATTAAGCCTTAATTGAGTGAGACTAAACATTAATTAATTCACATATTAATCAACCAATCATGGCATTTAATTCAAATGATCATGATGCAGAAATAATGGAAGGTTTCTTTTAGAATTAATAACATCATTCAATGAAGTCCTAAAATTTGTTCTTTTTGTGTTAAATATTTTTATATTCCAATTGTTTTCCTTCTTTAACAAGCACTTTTTAAATTTTAGATTATAAAAATTAAATATTTATATTTATTTAAATTATAATTCTTTAAAATTTGCTCTCCCTTACTTTTGTAGCAAAAGCCAAATTCAAAGAAACAAAAAGATAATAAGACATCAAACAAATTAAAATCAATCAAGGCATTTTGACAACATAATTTTCAAAAGAAGATATCTTTTTTATTTACTCTAAAATATGTTTACATGACCTACTTACATAATCAGTAGAAAGGTCAAAATGCAAGACTCTTAAGTTTTAACAAAAGAGTTGATTGCTAGGAGACTCTAAGGCTACATGAGGAAGGTCCTAGCATTCTAAGTGAAAGGATCGGGCTCTAAGAACTAGGATCAGGCGGAGGAGAAGAAGATGATCCAACATTTGTAGAAGGCTAGCTTGAAGCACTTATCCTTGCAGCAAAGATCTCCTGAACCAGTCAAGCAGCCTCCTCTCTGAGCAAAGAAATGGCTTTTGAGGTGAGTCACTGAATCTTCGAGTTGACAACTGCAACAATCCATGAGGTGAGCTTCTCAACCAATAAGTCCTCATCCATTCTAGAGTGTGGCCTATCTGAACTCTCTAGACGGTCCACCGATGCCTCTATGGTCTCACAAGTCTGCTCTCCTAATGCTGCTGGTGTTGCTAGCTCCTCCATCTGAACATCTAGCACTGGTACTCTAGGCGGAGCCTCAACTGGATCCTCTGCCTAAATGTGAGCTCCTCAATGCATCCAATGAACATCCTATCTCTCAAATCCCATACAACATAGAGAGTGTTTATTGTAAGTGTCTTTATACATCAGAGCTCTAGTGGTCTCTCCATCAAGATCTACCCCATGCTCTTGAAAAACCAATGTTAATGCCATCCTATAGGATAAAGAAGTCCTAAACTTCCTTGCTATATTCTTCATAAATCTAATCATAAGTGTCGGGAGGTTTAGAAGGATCTCTCAAATAATGTAATACATGAAAGATATGTCTCTAGCTGCTGCAAAGTCAAATCTACCGATTTTAGGAAATAAAATCCTACTGGTAATGTGATGTAGGGGGTGCATTTCAGTAGATAACTGGTTAGCACTTACCTCCTCTAAATCACTAATATCCTCACTTCCCAAAATATATTTAGGCTCTTCAGATCTCTTTTCAGGTTTATCAATTCAGCTCCCTTCAGCTTTCATCCTCAGAATTCTTCCTAACATTTTATAGTCAAAAATAATTAGAGCTCCTTTCACTTTGGTTTCAATGACCCCATCCATACTTTTCAAGTTTAAATAAAATTCTCTAACAAGGTTGGGATAGGTGAGTACATTTAAGGAACAAAAGAAACCCCAACCTAGATTTCTAATTTTTCTCCCAAAATCAAAATCATTTTTCTCAGGAAACCCAAGATCTACCTTTCTACTAGTAGAAACCACATGGGAGACTGTGGTTGACTGAGAAGGGGTGGCTTGCAAAGACGAGGGAGTAGCCAAAGTAGGAGACGTCATTGCAGGTGAGGGAGGAGATGATCTATACTTGGCATGGTGCTTCAAGCGTCGTTCACAGATCGGAGATGGAGAAGAGGATGACCTAGGGCTTGGAGAACTCGCATGGGATCTTCTTTCCCATCATCCAATCCACCTCTCATGTGGCATTTTTCACCAAACCGAGAAGGGTTTTGAAGGTTTGGATTGGATGGGGAGGGAGTGTAGAGATGTCTCTATTCGAAGGAGTGAACTAAAGAAAATAATAAGAAAGGGACGGTTCATGATTTGAAAAACCTAATTCCAAAAAAGGGATCGACACCTTGATTAAAAAGTGTTAACACCTTGAAAAGTGTCGACACTAGTAAAACCAAGTGTCGACATCTTCTAGAACTATTCCAGAAGGATTTTTCAGTATATGTGTCCACACTTATAGGGCTTAGGGTCAGCATCTTGAAATAGAACTATTCAGAAGAAATCCAAAATAGGGGAATTCAATCAAATTTCAATCAAAAGGATATTCAATTGATTTGGAGGTCAAGGGTAACATTTAGACTGAAATTTAGATTCAATAATTTGACTAAAAGAGGTATCATAATAAATTAATTTTGAAAAATTGAGAAGAAAAAATCTAGATATAGGCTCTATATGTTTAGTTTCAACTAGGGGAGTTTTGAATCCTCATGAAACTAACATGCAATGCATCATCTAGCATAAGAATTTTATGAAAAGATGCTTTATCTTTAAACATTTGTTTCAAGCAAAATTTTGAGTAAATTTGATAATTTAGCATTTTATGAGGAAAATGTCAAACTTAGCTTTTCTTTTAAGTTTAGCAATTAAAATATTTAAGTCAATTAAGCAGTTCTTAGTTTAAATTCATCAAATATAGAATTAATGTGGAGAGTCTTAAAATATCTTGCTAAATTTCAAGTTATAACCATTTCAACCATAGCATAATATATAGAGGAGAGCATCCCAATTTAAAAATCAAAACATTTAATCATTACAAGCTTAAAAAAATTTATACTTATTAAAATATGAAGGGAATCATCATGTGCATACATATTAATGAATTATTTAGGTTAACATATTTAATAAATAATTATTGATGGGATGATATGAGAAAAGTTCAGATTATACCAACAATCACCATCCATCATCTATCACTTCCAAGGCATCCAGGCAAGAAATTTTTTCTCTTTTAAGCTCATTGGATCCTTGGTATACCTACAAAATCACTTCATAGCTTTTGGTACCCAAGCCATCATGGGTCCATAAGAGTTAGTGTTTAAGATTTCTTTTAGAATCCAAATCTATTTTATCAAGATTTGGCCAATTCCTTTAAAATTATATTTCAAGATTTTATGGCCAATTTAATTACACTTAAAATACTAATTAGTATAATCTTTAATTGAAGTCCTTGTGAAAATATTTTTTGTATTTGACTATTTTCTTGAACTATTAAAATTGGTTTATACTTTATTAAAAATAATCCCATTGGTTTTTACCATTGATTAAAGATTTTAAAAGCTAATTATAATTTTTTCAGCTATAGATTTCGAAACTTCAACTTTCTTCTTAATTTCTTATTTTCTTTCAAGAGATCTTTCTTTTCAATTAAAAGATTTTCATTTTCTTTTAGTGATGATTTTAAAATATCATTTTTCTTTTTAAACTCAACATTTTCTATAACTAAAAAATTTTTAGATTTAATCAAATCTTTTTTTTCTTTAGCTAAAGAATTTTTTTCTTCCATTAAATTAAAATTAATCTTTCTAAGCTTCCTACTTTTCTTTCTTAACATTTTAAATTCATGCATTAGTTTATTGAAGGCATCAAGTAGTTCATCAAAAAAAAAAATTGGATGAGTTTTCAAAGTTTACCTTATCCTCCAAGGCCACGAGGCAAAGATTTTCACTTTCCTCTTCCTCATCTGAGCTTGACATGTCATCACTTTCCCAAATTCCTAGTAAAGCACTTTTCTTCATCTTTTTGGGGTGCATTTGGTTGTTGGTGACATTTTTCTTCCTATCTTTCTTCTTCTTCTTTATGTCTTTTCTCATGAGGAACTTGTTGAACTTCTTGAAAGAAGTACCATCTCCTCATCATCTTCTTCTTCATCTTCCTCCAACTCATTACTTTTTTGATAATTTAAGTAGACTTGAAGATGATGGTCTTCATTTTTTAGTACTCCACTTCTTCTTCTTTTTAAGCCATTTACACCTCATGGATAATAAGAGAATCCATGAGTTCTTCTAGGGATAGCTTGGTGAGGTCCTTCGCTTCTTGTATTGCCATCACTTTAGCTTCCCATTCTTTAGGTAAAAACCTAAGCACCTTGTAAACAAGATCATAGTTAGTGTAAGTTTTGCCTAGGCCATTTAGAGTATTTATAATTTTAGTAAATTTGGTAAATATATCAAAAATAGACTCATGTATTTCTATTTTAAATATTTCGTATTTATGAACAAGCAAGTTAATTTAAGGTTCTTTGACTTGGCTTGTTCCTTCGTGAGGTATTTCTAATATGTACTAAATTATTTTAGCCCAATGTGCAAGATGATATTCTACTAAACTCATGCACATCTAAGAAATAATAAAGTACATTGATGGCTTTTGCATTTAATTGTGCCATCTTTTTGTCAAATTGATCCCTTTCCTTTTCTAGTTTGGGCAGAGTCATATGATTTATAATTTTTGTGGGTGTGTGTGGTTCTCTAGTTATGATTCTTCATAAATCATAATCTAGTACTTGTATGAAAATTCTCATTTTGATTTTCTAAAAGATGTAGTTGGTGCCATCAAATAAAGGTGGTCTAGTGGTGGATTGGCCCTCAATAAAAGAAACACTACTTGGAATTACCATTTGATCTTTTGCTCTTGATGGTTAGGTCGACAACCAATAACAGAGCACCTACTCTAATGCCACTTGTTGCCCATAGGTAGCAACCCAAGAGGGAGGGATGAATTGGATTTATAAAATTTTGACCAAAATTAACTTTAAATAAGTATGTGCTTCTAATGAGATTTATTTAAGAGATTGTATTGTGTATTTGAAGTATATATGATGTAAGCAATAGCGAAACTAAGATGTAAGTACGCAAAGCTTAAATTGAAATGATGCAAAGCAAATATGAAAAGTAAATAGAGCAAGCACAGTACAAAGATAAAAAAAGTTTATAGTGGTTCGGAGCAACCCGCTCCTGCGTCCACTCCCCAAGCTATCCCCATGAAAATTCCACAATAATTCCTAAATTATAATACATTTATTTTAACTCGAGATCACAAACAAATCTAGTTGGTTTTACCAGGCACACCAACTACAATCCTATACCAATAGTTTTTTTCAGTTCATTATCAACCCAATTGATTTTAAATAAGGAGCACCAAGCATAATCTTTGCACCATCCAATTACTAACTTGAACTAGCCTACACCCCAAGTTTCTATCCCTAAAAAAGCTTGTAAACAAATAAAAATATAAAATATAAAAGGTTTCAGTACAAAACACAAAAATAAAGAAACTTTTTTGATATGTGAAGAAAAGGTTGAATGGATGACACATATGAAGCTTGATCACTCTTCTTGAAGCTTAAGAGATAGCTTGAGAAGTTGTGCAAGCTATTCCTTGAAAGCCCTCTAAATTTGAAGCTCAAAACTTTCTCATTTCTCTTATTTTGGATATTCAATGAGGCTCACTATACTTGAATGATTTTCTCTTTCTTAATCCTTCATTCCCTAATCCCAATTATTTTTTTAACTCTTTTTATACTTGGAAGAGGTTTTTGAGTGAGTTTTGCTCGTTGGAAAGCTTGGACAAGCCATTGGAGTTAAGAAAAGCTCATTTGAGAAGTGTAGAAAACTAGCCATTATGCTCTGTCCAGAGGGTTGACACTTTTTTCTCAGGTGCTGATATTTTTTGCTCTAGGGTCAACGCCTCCTAGGATCTGAAAAAATTCTACTTTTTATCTTCTATTTTGTGCAATATAGATCAACCCTAGGATCATCCTTTAGCATAGAGGTCACCAGAGGATGACCCCAGACATCTCCTAGGATCTAAAAAAAATTTACTTTCTATCTTCTATTTTGTGCAACATAGGCCATCCCTAGGGTCATCCTCTGGCATAGGGGTCACTAGAGGATGTTCCTAGGGTCATCCATTTTGTGTGCCAGTGTGTGCCAAAGGGCTGGGATGATACTTTTGCTCCTGGGGTCAACACTCGGCCTTCCCGAACTTTGATATCTTCATTTTTTTTGGTTTGTTTTAGGGCAGGGGTTGACACCTTTAGCTTTGGGGTCGGCACTTCCATGTCAGAAACTCAAAATTAAGTTCTTTAAAGCCCTTGACTTGGTGATTTTTGTGTAGATCTTTTCTTAGATTAATTCTTCATTTTGGACACTTGGAAAGATCTACATCCACTCATAAAATACATGATTAAATATTTAAACACTCAAAATTTAGCAATCATCAAAATCAATCATGGGATCAACACTAATCATGCAGATTCAAGTTAAGAGGTCAATGTTCAGCCCATGATTAATTACAATGAAGCTGTGGCCACCTAGATTTGTAATTGAAGGACAACTAATGAGGAAGGAGACCACATCTTCCTCTAAGCGCTACAACAAAATCTTTCATTAGTGGCATAATCATAGTGGCATTTATTATTTTATGTAGGAAAAAATTCTTTTTTAGTGGCATTTAGACTCAAGTGCTTCTAATTGTTAACAAGTATTATAAAATAAAAAGCATTTTATCATAAATACTGGTATTTTATTAATCTTTCATAGTCTAAAGCATAAAAACCTACCACTTAGATAACAATTTCATATACTGACTAAGGCATTTATGTTCAATGCTGATAAGTGTGATATAATTAGCATGATTGCATTATGAGACTCTAAATATTCTATATTTGGTTGATGTGATTTAAGATCAAAATTAATAAAAATCTCGATCATATACAGATGATTTTAAATTTTCATAATTTAATCTTGCTCATAATTATGTATCATCTTATGCATACATCAATTATTATATTAGCCAATTTTTGTAACAATTATATGATTTATATTTCTCAATTGCATGATGGTATTTCTCATCTACTGTGGATCAAACAGTCGAGACATTCCAAAGCTCGCCCCATTCTTCCCTAACCATGACTACATTGCATGCATGTCTAAGAAAAAATAATACTGATTGCTTTAAAAAATCAAACTCCCACATGCTTCCGAATTTATAAACCATGTGCCTAAAAAATTCCTATGGATCAAAATATTAGCTTCTTTTCCTAAAATTATATGATTGATATAACTTAACCACATGATACGATCCTAATTATGCACAGCTTATCAGAGTCCAAGCATCTTGAAACTCTTTCATTGTTCTCCAACTGTGATTCCTCTAAAAAACATACTTAGTTTTGGTGTCCTAAACTCTCCTGTTCTTCTCCAACTACATTTCCTAGAAAATCATGGCTTCACACATCTAAAAGAACTCTATTCCTTTAATGTTCAAAATAAATATCACACATTCCTTCAACAAATTTTTTTTTTTATGCATCTAAAAAAAAGTACATCCAAAAAATTTATCATAAATTACCATATTAGCTAATATTTCTAGATTTATGTGATCAATAAATATTAATATATGATAGCATCCTGGTTAGGCAAAAGTTTTCATCCATCTAGATCAAAGAGTTCAGATATCGTAAAACACTTCCTAATCTTTCCAACTATGATTTCACTACCAAAAAAGTATCCAAACTCTAGTGGGATTCTTAAAAAGCATGAGTCTAAAAAATTTCCTAAACAACATTGGGCATCCAAAAAAGTCCATGCCCAAACCATGATTTCTCTACCAAAAAAACATCAATGGATTGCTCCAAGAAAGAAGCATGCATCCAACAATTATTCTAAACCGCATGGCACGTCCAAAAAATCCAAAACATTCATGATTATTCTAATTCTTTCACTGTTCATAAAAAAGATTATAAGACATCATAAAAAGAAATCCCAGATATCATAAAACATATCAAAGAGTCCAAATACCTTAAAACTCTTCCTAATCTTTCCAATTACAATTTCTCTACCAAGAAAAAATCCAAAATCTAGTGTGATTCCTAAAAAATGTGAGTCTAAAAAATTTTCTAAAATATTGGGTGTCTTAAAAAATTCATGCCCAACCATGATTTTTCTATCAAAAAAGCATCTAATGGATTGCTCCAAGAAAAAGTGCACATCCAAGATTTTCTAAACAACATTGGGCATCCAAAAAAATTCATACCCAACCATGATTTTTCTACCAAAAAAGCATCCATGGGATTGCTCCAAGAAAAAGAACACATCCAACAATTTTTCTAAACCACATGGCACATCCAAAAAAATCTATAACAATCATGATTCTTGTAATTCTTCCACCACTCATAAAACGGATTATAAAGCGGCATTAAAAAAATCTTAGATATCATAAAACTCTCCTATTCTTCCCAACCGGTGGTCTCCTAAAAAAAAAGCATCCCAAAAAAAACCAAATCAATAACAAACTAGATATCCTAGAACTCTCCCTATAAAAAAACATGCATTCAAAAGAAACTTTTGAAACCACATCTTATGTTGAAAAAAATCTAGAACAATCGACTCTACTTTTCTCTTCTCTTTCCAATCCTTTGATCCTTTGCTTCACTTTCTATTTAGCCAACTCTCATTGCTTTTGTTTCCACCACATCTATAGATAAAGGGGCTTCTTCTACCAATCTAAAACAATAGAAGCAGCAAACACCAACCCATCCTCATAGGAAATGATTTTCAATAATATGATTTTTTCATATATTTTTCATGGTTTTCATCTAAATGTTAGAATTAGAGATACTTAGATTAAAATATTCCAAAGTTAGAAATTATGGTAAACTATTTCTTTGATGAAATGCTATCTTTTGTTTAGATGGGGTGACTCTGGGACTACAATTCTGGCAAGTCTTTATTATGGTTTCTGTTGGTACAGAATCTGGTTAATGCTGGATCGAGCTAGAGTTGAGAAGAAAGAGGTCGCCACTGATGACCTACAAAATAAAATCCTATTCGAAGTCGGTGGTGGTGGCTCTAGCAGGACCCTCCGACAATCAAGTCAGCTCTTCTGATCAATAGAAATGGAGTGCTCAGAAAAGAATTCAGCAAAGTTTTGAAAAAAATAAGAGAGCTTAGCAAAAATGTATCTAGAAGGTTCCTTTTATAGATGGAGCCTATAATAAATTGATAGTGATAGCCGTAACCATTTGGTAGTGGGCCATTCGAGGCCATGTGAAATTTATTATGGAGAGTAGTGTCCATTATCGTGATGTGCCCATTTATTGAGATTTAATAATCAAAGTTTAGAGGAAGCAGATGTTGGTTGGTGAAGAGCTTTGATATATATCAATTTTAGAGGAGTTCGGACTCCTAAAGAGAATACGGCTAGAGGAGATCATTCGAGAGGAATGCTAGTTGAAATCAAGAATTAATCCACTGAAAAAATCCAGATGGCATTCGACTGATGGAGAAGCTCAGAAGAAGTCCGACTGATGGAGAAGTTCGGTTGAAGAAGAAGTTTGGAAGGAGTTCGACTGAAGGAGAAGTTTGGATGGAGTGTGACTGATGGAGGAGTCCGATTGAAGGAGAAGTTTGGAAGGAGTCTGACTGATGGAGGAGTCCAATCGAAGGAGAAGTCTAAAAGGAGTTCGGCTGAAGGAGAAGTTCGGAAGAAGTTTGATTGATAAAGAAGTTCGGCTGAAGGAGAAGTCTGAGAGGAGTTCGGCTGAAGGAGAAGTACGAATGGAGTCTAACTGAAAGACGAGTCTGATTGAAGGAGAAGTTTGAAAGGAGTTCGACTGAAGAAGAAGTCCAAAAGGAGTCCAATTGATGGAGAAGTTCGACTAAAGGAGAAGTCTGGGAGGAGTACGACTGAAGGAGAAGTTCGAAAGAAGTCCGACGATGGAGAAGTCCGGTTGAAGGAGAAGTCCGAGAGGAGTTCAACTATTGAAGGAGGCTTGAGATTTAACCATGGAGGCTATTGCCGAATGGGATCCTTCCGAGATCAAGCATCCAACCAAACTTCGGCAGGAGCAGATTTATCCCTAACACTAGTCCCCCTACTCCTTAGTTTGAAGTTCAAGGGAAGGGAGTACCGAGTGTGACTGCCGAAGTTCCTTTTCATTTTCGACACTTGCTAGGATGCGGAGGTCAAGTCCGAGGTTCTTGTTCGTCGTTGCCTCATGTGAATGCAATGCTCGCCTTTGACCCTTCTCTCTCTTTTTTCTCTTTTACTCTTGTTAGGATGAGGTTCTCCTCCTGTTCCTAATGAGGCCGTAAGGGCATATTAGTGTCGGTGTCAGGGCATCTATGCTCATCCCATCTAAAGCGAATGAGGTTCTCGACTTAAGTTTGTTCTCCTCATACCGGGTTAGGAGTGCCGTTGAGACCTCTCTCCTTCTCCTAGAATGAATCCTATTACGTTAGGATAACTTCCTGTTCCTAGGCTATAGGGGCACATTAGGGCTATTCTTAAGGCCTCTCCCCTCATCTCATCTAAAATGAACGAAGCCTTTGACTTTGCTTACATGTTAAGGATGAGTTTCTCCTCCTATTCCTAATGGGCTGTAAGAGCATATTAGGGTCATTGTCAGGGCCTCTCTCCTCATCTCATCTAAAATGAATGAGGCCTTCGACTTTACTCACGTTAGGATGAGGATTCTCCTCCTATTCTTAATGGACTATAGGGCACATTAGGATCATTGTCAGGGCCTCTCCCCTCATCTCGTCTAAAATAAATGAGGTTTTCAACTTTGCTCACGTTAGGATGAGGTTCTCCTCCTATTCAAAATGGGCTGTAGGAGCACATTAGGGCCGTTATCAGGGCCTCTCCCCTCATCTCGTCTAAAATGAACGAGGCCTTTGACTTTTCTCATATTATGATGAGGTTCTCCTCGTGTTCCTAATGGGTTATATGAGCACATTAGAGCCATTGTGAGGGCCTCTCCTCTCATCTCGTCAAAAATGAATGAGGCCTTTAACTTTGCTCATATTAGGATGGGGTTCTTCTTCTATTCCTAATGGGTTGTAGGTGTACATTAGGACTATTGTCAAGATCTCTTCCCTTCTCATCTAAAATGAACGAGATCTTTGACTTTGCTCACATTAGGATGAGATTCTCCTCCTATTCCTAATGCACTGTAGGCGTACATTAGGACAGTTATCAGCGCCTCTCCCCTTATCTCATCTAAAATGAATGACGCCTTCGACTTTGCTCATATTAGGATGAGATTCTCCACGTATTTCTAATTAGCTATAGGGGCACATTAGGACAGTTGTCAGGGCCTCTTCCCTCATCTCGTCTAAAATGAACGAGGCCTTCGACTTTACTCATGTTAGGATGAGGTTCTCCTCCTGTTTCTAATGGGCTGTAGGAGCACATTAGGGCCATTATCAGGGCCTCTCCCCTCATCTTGTCTAAAATGAATGAGGCCTTTGACTTTGTTCATGTTAGGATGAGGTTCTCCTCTTATTCCTAATGAATTATAGGGGCACATTAGGACCATTGTCAGGGCCTTTTCCCTCATCTCATCTAAAATGAATGAGGCCTTCGACTTTGCTCATGTTAGGATGAGTTTCTCCTCCTATTTCTAATAGGCTATGTTTGTCGTAAAATTAAGTTCGAGGGGTAGTCCTCCTTTATTATAGATATATAACAAAGATTAGGATTTTGAAGTAGGAAGATTTCATTATAATCAAATCATCGATAATATATTTATAGATTTTTCAAATTCTATGGTCGAGGTAGGTCTATCCCCCGAGTTCCTTCAAGTAGTACATCCTAGGTCGGATGACTTGTATGACCTCGTAGGGTCCTTCCCAATTTGGGGCTAGTTTTTTCTGGCTCTGAGGCTGAGAGATGGCAGCTTGCTGAAGCACTAAGTCCCCAACTCTGAATATTTTACCTCTAACTATAGAGTTATAGTATCGAGCCACCCTTCGCTTGTAGGCTGCCATCCAAATTTGGATTTTCTTTCTTTTTTCTTTCAGTAGATCGAGGTTGACTCTGAGGTCTTGTGAGTTATGCTACTCATTGAAGGCCATGACCCATGCTGATGGGAGTTTAAGCTTGATTGGGATGACTACCTCCATTCCAAAAGCCAAGGCGAACGATATTTTTTCAATCGGTAGTCTTTGAGTAGTTCGGTACGCCTAGAGGATGTGGAAGAGTTCATCTACCTAGGCCCCTCTTGCCCTATCGAGCCTTATCTTGATGTCTTACAATAAGATCCGGTTGGTCACTTCAGCTTTCCTATTTGTCTGTGGGTGAGCTACCGATGTGAAGTGATGGAAGATGTTTAGATCTTCACAAAACTCAGTGAACCTCGTCCCAGTGAACTATCACCCATTATCTATTATGAGAGTTTGGGGCAGACCAAGCTGATAGATAATTGACTTGCAGATGAAGTCCCGAATCTTGACCTCAGTAATTTTTGCTAGTGGTTTAGCTTTAATCCATTTGGTGAAGTAGTCGATCGAAATTAGAAGAAACTTTTATTGTCCGGATGTCATTAGGAAAGGGCCAAGTATTTCCATTCTCCCCTATGCAATTGGCCAAGGTGTGCTTAGTGGAGTAAGCTTGGAGGCCGACTATCTTTGTATGTTTGCATTTCTCTGACAGCAGTCACATTTTTTGACATACTCCATAGAATCATGGTACAAGATCGGCCAATAGTATCCTTATCGAAGTAGTTTTTGTGATAGGAATCTGACTCGTACATGACTTCCATAAATTCCCTCGTGCACTTCCCATAGTGCGAAGTCAACCTCTGAAGGTTGGAGACATCTTAACAGCGGTAGCAAATACGATCTTTCATACAACTTACCATCATACAAAATGTACCGAAAGGCTTGATTCCTAAGTTTTCAAGCTTCATTCGGATCATGAGAAAGAACTTCCTCTTTGAGATAGGCAACTAATGGGTCATTCTAGCTCGGCTTGAGCTCCATCTGCATAACAAGCTATGATTTCTCTGAGCTTGGACATTTTGGAGTTTCAAAAAATACTTCTTTGGACAGTTCGGCTGGGACTGAAGCGGCCAATTTAGAGAGAAGGTCGGCTCTTATATTTTCTACCCTCAGAATCTATCGAATGCCAAAACTGTCAAAGGCCAAAGTCAAATCCTTTACTTTCTCAAGGCATTTCATCATACTTTCCTCCCATGTCTCATAGTTGCCACTAACTTGGCTAACCACTAATTGGGAATCACTGTAGACTTAAAGTCGATCTACTTTTAACTCTCTTACTATTTTTAATCCGACGACCAGTGCTTCATATGTGGCCCCATTATTAGTTGTAAAAAATTTGAAGTATAGTGTATACTTGACGATGACTCTCTTAGGGTCGACTAAGACCAACCCCAAACTTGCTCTAGTAGAGTTGGACGAACCATCCATATATAGGGCCCAAAAACATTCGGAAAGGTTGGTACTTTCTTTGGGGAGGCTCGGTTACAACCATGGGATATCGATCTCATTTTGTTCAAGCTCGACTTCATCTAAAATGGTATATTCAACTATGAAGTCGGCCAGTGCCTGAGCCTTGATTGCTGGCCGAGGTTGATAGTTGATGTCGAATTTTGTTAATTCAATGGCTCATTTTGCAATTCTTTCGAAAGCATCCATTTGATGAAATATTGCTCTGATCGGCTAGTTAGTGAGGTTTGTTATAGCATATCCCTGGAAGTAAGGTCGAAGTCTTCTTGTTGCAACCAGAAGAGCATAAATCAATTTTTCCAACTTTGTGTACCTGATCTCGGTATCCCTTGGGATCCTGCTTATGTAGTAGACTAGTCATTGTACTTTCGCCTCTTCTTTGATCAAGACTACCACTAGCGCCGTAGGGGAGACCACGAGGTAGAGAAATAGCTCCTCTCCTGATTCGAATTTTGCTAGTAGGGGAGGTGAGCCGAGGTAGTACTTGAGCTCTTCGAATGCCTTTCGACATTCCTGAGTCTAGTGAAACTCTTTCAATTTTCTGAGGATTTGGAAGAAGGGCGTACAGCATTCGACTGACCTCGAGATAAAATGATTCAAAGATGCCATCTTTTTGATTAGGCACTAAACTTGTTTGATGGACTTTAGAGCGGTCATCTTTTGGATAGCTCGAATTTTCGCCAGGTTGGCCTCAATCCCTCATCTCGAGACCATGAATTCCAAAATTTTCCTAAGGCTACTCCAAAGGTGCACTTAGTTTGGTTCAATTTCATCTTATATTTTTTGAGTGCATCGAAAGCCTCTTCAAGGTTGGCAACATGATTAACAGACATTCGACTTTTGACCAGCATGTCATCGACATAAACCTCCATATTGTGGCCAATCTGCTCCTTGATGATTTTATTGACTAAGCGCTAATAAGTCGCACCTACATTCTTAAGCCTGAAGGGCATGATCCTATAATAGTAAAGACCACGATTGATAAAAAAGGTAGTCTTCTCCTCAGCCTTCGGTGCCATCCAAATTTTGTTGCTGTCAGAGAAGGCATCCATGAAGGTGAGGAGCTCGTAGCCTGAAGTCACATCCATCAGTTGATTGATTCTGGGCAAAGGATAGCATCTTTTGGGTAGGCCTTATTCAGCTTCTTAAAGTCAATGTACATCTTCCACTTACCGCTGGCTTTCTTAACCAGGATTATGTTAGAGACCCAAGTTGGATAGCTGACTTCTCAGATAAATTCAGCATTGAGAAGCTTGTCGATTTCTTCTGCTATTACCTTCTGCCTTTTTAGTGTGTGGCTCTGAACTCTTTCTTTCACTGGTCGATGCATGGGGTTAATGGCCAGTCAATGTTCCATAACCTTGACATCAATCCCTGGCATATCTATTGGAACCTAGGAACAGATGTTGGCATTCCTCCGTAAAAAGGTGATGAGCTGCTCTCAAACTTCATCTTCTAGATTGGAGCCAATTTGCATCGTATGCTCTGCAATTCCATCATTCAGGGAGACGATCATAAGATCATCTATAGGCTCGCCCCATTCTTCAGCAAGGTCATTGCGAACATCAAGCTCGTCAACTGGATAGGGGTCAAGTCAAGTGCCATTTTGTAAGGTGATAGAGTAGCAGTGTCGGGCTAATGCTTGATCGCCTTTGATTTTCCCTATTCCATTGCTTGTTGGGAATTTTATATTCAGGTAATAGGTCAACACTACGGCTCGTAGTGCATTCAGACCAGATCGATCAAGAATTGCATTGTAAGCGGAGGGGGCTTTTACCACTAAAAAGTCGACCCACACCTTGGCTTGCTTTGGATACTGTCCTGTAGTCATGGCTAGAGTTATCATTCCCTCCACTGGCAAAGCATTGCTAGTAAAGCCAACCAATGAGGAGCTCATGGGTCTCAGGTGATTATCGGATATGGATATTTTAAAGAAAGCATCATAGTATAGAACATCAGCAAAACTTTCATTATCTACCAAAATGTGGCGTACATCATAATTAGCAATATTCAAAGATTACAATCACATCATTGTGCGACAACTAGACACCCTGATCATCCTCATTGGTGAAGGCAATGGACTCTTCAGTTCTTTGCCTCTTTTTAGGCACGGCTGACCTACTAGCCTCCCCTCATCGAAGTCCCCTAGAGATGGTTTTAATGATGCCAATCGATGGCCGATCTTCTCGTTGCTCCTCACCCCTCGATGGTTCTGGCGGTAGGGGTGCTCTTGGCCGATCCTCTCATCCTTTCGATCGATGTCGTAGGAACCAGCCAAGCCTACCACGCTTGATGAGCTCCTCGATCTCATCTTGGAGCTAGATGCACCCTTCCATATCATGATCATGATCGTGATGGTAAAGGCAGAATTTGCTGAGATTGCATTTGCTGGGGTGAGTGCGCATCCTTTTTGGTCTCGGCAGTTGTTTCCTGATCTTCATCAGTACTTAAATTTTTGGAGCATTGAGAGGGGCGTAGTTATGAAACATTTTGAAGGGAGAGCTCCATCGTGCCCTTCTATCTGGGCTTCTTTGCCTCTGAGCCTAGGTAGGGGTTTTGACTCGCCTATGCTTTAGAGGAGTTTGGGAGCATGGTCGAGCTTCACTCGATTTCTCTCCAACCGCGGGCATATTTGGTTCATCCACTAGCTGCTCCTGGGTGGCTTCATTATTTCTAGCTTTAAAGGCCTCTTCAGCTCGGGCATAACCTTCAGCCCGAGCTAGCATATCGGTGAAGTCTCTAGGATACTTCTCTAGGAAGAATAGCAAATCATTCTTCTGAAGGCCATCCTTAAGTACGGCCATTGCAACAGACTAGTCCAGATTTCGGACCTCCAATGCAGTAGCATTAAACTGGATGACATAAGATTGGATAGATTCTCTCTCCTTCTGCTTGATATTCATTAGAAAATTCGAACCTCGATGAGGACGTTAGCTGCTGATGAAGTGAGCCACAAACTGATGGCTCATTTGATCGAAGAAAAAGATAGTATCTGACTTAAGTGCTAAGTACCAGTTCCTGATGGCTCCCTTGAGGATGGATAGGAATGTCCGCCACAAAATGGCATCTGGCATGTCGTAGAGTAGCATCATTATCCAAAAGGCCTCCATGTGGTCGATCGAATCGATGGTCCCATTATAATTCTCAAACTATGGAAGCTTGAAGTTCGGTGGGATTGATTCTTGCATAATTTTCTAAGAAAAAGAAGGGTCAATGCCAATATCGTTATAGTGTGAGGAGGGAGTATGATGGAGTTCTTCGATTCATCGGTGCATTTTTTGGAGTCTTTAGTCTAGAAGATCTTCATGATAGTTGATCTCTAGGGTTTTCTGATGGAATGAGAGCAAAGCTCTCCCTAGGGTCGAGTCATGGTCCGAGCAAGGACTTTGTACCCTCTGCTTACCCTTTTTGGAGGTCATCAGTCGGCTAGCCTAAGTCGACCATCTCCAGACCGAATCATGGAGCTCCGAAGCAGCCTGCTCCAATCGAATTGGCATCAGAGCCTACTGATGCATAGCCTGCATTGCCTCCATGAGATTGCAAATCTACTGAACCAGCAGGTTGCACTGCTCCACATCCATCATAACTGTAGGTGGAGCTTGAGTTGTCGGAGCTGAACTAGGAGTGGATAGATCTGGATGAGATCTAGCTGCAGAGGCCATTGACCATCCGATTGAAGCTTTCCTAGGAGGCATTTTTTTCGAAAAAAACTTTAGAGAGCAAGAAGAGAGATCACTACTAAGCACTCCTTTTAGAATAAGAGAACCTCAAGAATAGAAGATCCTTCCTGTAGCACCAATCCTATTGGTGCAACATCTGGTTAACGTTGGATCGAGCTAGAGTTGAGGAGGAAGTGGTCACCTCGATGACTTTCAAAATAAAGTCCCATCTAGAGTTGGTGGTGGTGGCTCTGGTAGGACCCTCCGATGATCAAGTCAGCTCTTCTGGCTAACAGAAATGGAGTGCTCAGGAAAGAATTCAGCAACATTTTAGGAGGAAGAAGAGAGCTTAGCAAAAACATATCTGAAGAATTTCTTCTATAGACGGAGCCTGTAACAGATATATAGTGATAGTCAAACCATCCGATAGTGGACCGTTCGGGGCCACATGGAGTTTGTTACGAAAAGTAGTGTCCATTATTGTGATATGCCCATTCGTTGAGATTTAATAGTCGAAGTTCGGAGGAAGTAGGCGTTGGTTGGTGAAGAGCTTTAACATATATCAATTCCAAAGGAGTTCGGACTCCTAAAGTGAATACGGCTAGAGGAGATCATCTAGAAGGAATGCTAGTTGAAATTTGAAAGTAATCCGCCAAAGGAATTTGGATGGAGCTCGACTGATGGAGAAGTCCAGAAGAAGTTTGACCGATGGAGAAGTTTGATTGAAGGAGAAGTCTGGGAGGAGTTTGACTGAAGGAGAAGTCCGGATGGAGTTCAACTAATGGAGGAGTCCGACTGAAGGAGAAGTTTGGAAGGAGTCCGACTGATGGAGGAGTCTGGCTGAAGGAGAAGTCTGAGAGGATTTTGGCTAAAGAAGAAGTCCAAAAGGAGTCCGATTGATAGAGAAGTCTGGTTGAAGGAGAAGTCTGGGAGGAGTTCGGCTAAAGAAGAAGTGTGGGAGGAGTTCGGCTGAAGGAGAAGTCCGAATGGAGTCCAATTGATGGAGGAGTCTAGCTGAAGAAGAAGTTTGGCTGAAGAAGAAATCCAGAAGGAGTCTGACTGATGGAGAAGTTCGGCTGAAGGAGAAGTCTGGGAGGAGTTCGGCTGAAGGAGAAGTTTGGAAGGAGTCCGACTGATGGAGAAGTCTGGCTGAAGAAAAAGTCTGGAAGGAGTTCAACTATTAGAGGAGGTTCGAGGTTTAACCATAGAGGCTACTGTCGGATGGGATCCTTTCAAGATCAATCATCCAGCAGAACTTTGGTAGGAGTGGATTTTTCCCCAACAGTTCCAATAGAACATGATGGATCCTTAATAAGAGAATATGGCCATTAGAAAACTATAGGAGATGCAGCTGGTTTACGTGTTGCTTGGCCTTCAACTTATGTATTTACTATTTTTACATTTTAATTTTTTTATAATAATCAAACTAGAACTACAATCTAAATTATTATTATCTCTCTTATGTTTGGTAGGTTGTTCATAAATAGAGTATTGATGGGATCAATGAAGGGGGACACTGTTGACGATCTTCCCTTTTGCTTTTCATGCTTTGAGCTTATATTTGACTTTACTTTTGTTGGTTCAGACTACAAAAACAAACCTAAAGCTTGATTGTGGGAGTATGATATGAGACATGACTATTTAAATTGAGTTATATAAATCGTTTGTTTGTTCTTTAATGGTTTGGATGCCTTAATGCAAATGAAATATTGAAAAATATTAATTTTAATGATTCATTTTGATTATAAAATGATATTTCTAGCATCATGATATGCTAAATGTATGTATCTATTATTATAATATTTTCTTAAATACAATCAAATTCTATTATTTATATTATAAGATTGCAATAAATATTACAGGTAAGAACATGTCACCAAAATTTTTGGAAGCATTTATGAAAGTGCCAATAGATAATAAATTTGCAGTATTTGCATAATATCAAAAAAAATGAAAGGTAATCATTGTAATTTAAATTAAATAGTGGCATGTTGTACAAAAGCCAGCAACTTATTACCAGCACACAAAAGTGCCAATAATATCTAATGAAATATATATTTAGTGGCATATATAAATATATTTAATATATAAACTTTTACCAGCATATCCTAATGTGCCGCATATACTTTATTATCAGCATATATAAGTATTGTAAAAAATAAAAAAAAAATGCTAGAATTGAATCTTTAAGGGCACTTTTGAATACCACAAAAAGGTAGATTTTTATTGGTAGTTTTGAAAACTACCAATAATTAATTGCTGATGCCATCTTAAGACATCACATAGTAAAATGCCACAAAAATACCAATAAAGGTATTTATGGCATTTCTCTTGGTTTTAGCGGCACTTATAAATGCCCCTAATAAGAATATTTGTTATAGTGAAGTCTCTAATCCTCACTACCCTTAGTTGAACTCGTCCTAGAATCATCCAAACCTATCAAGCTCAATACTGGACTCAAATGGCTAGCAACAACCAAAGAAGGTGGTGCACCATCGATCATTAGATAGCAAGTAGCATATGGTGAACAACTGGTTATACGAGAGTGAAAGAAGTGATGGATTGTCCTCCTCCACATCAGGTTCTAGCTTTGATGTTTTATCGAACTTGGGCTAGCAATTGGTTCTTGTGAAAATGGGCCAAGTGGATAGAGCTAGAATGAGGAATGCTTATGTGAGCAAAGTGGGATCCAAATCAAACTAAGCTAGGAGCCCAACTTTTCATAGGCCTAATCAATCATCTAGCCCATTGACGGGAAACAAACACAATGAGCCTAATGTTGGTGGGCCATTCGCAAATAATGCCACCCCTATTGCTACTTGAGAATAGCCTTGCTCCAAAAAATGGCATTCCCCAAACCCCAATGATTGATAGTGGATCGCTGGCCCTAAAAGGATTGGATATCAAGTGGACCTAATTGCTGCATCGGCAAATACTTTCAAGAAGATCCACCAAACAAATATCGATGCCATTGGTGTTTCAAAACTAGTGGAAGATAAGATGATAGGGGTGACACTTAGTGATCAAGCAATTCATGACTTCATTTGCCTAGGAGGGATAGTGGTCGGTTGGTGGAGGTTTAACCACTTAATGAGCAGATGTTGATGGTGCCAGCCATGGAAGTGTAGGTTAGTAAGGAGATTTCCCTACCATGTCAGAAAAATTATAGGATGAATGGTGCAGAAGAGGGATCAGTCACTATAGAATTATTCTCTGGAAAGAAGGCTCTCGATTAAGAACTAGGTCGACTGTTGAGTGGGAGGCTTATTTTTTGCCGATAATTAGTTAGTCGAGCATGGTTGGCTGTGAGTAAATGTCTTGTCAGATCATGCCGCTCATTTGAGTGCACGACTAATCTTTAATGCTATTATCTAGTAAATTGACCATAGAGAAGCCATTGATAGTTCCACATTTGGCTCGTCGATAGTCGACCGACCAATTCTCACCCCTACAGATTGTGGGGTGGTGACAGAGCACATCGTGAGCCAATTAGCTTGGAGTCAAAGACCGATCGGCATTGAGAGTGGCTGATTAGTGATCAATAATAGAAAAACATGCCGTCTTGCTGGGCTTTCACACCTTGAACTCTGGGCCTCTTTATATCTTTGGCCTATATGAAATTTTTCTCAATACCTGTTATTCAAAATATAATGTTATATCAATTTTAAGCCACAACTAATTAAAAAATAAAAAACTCTAAATTTTGACACCCTCATAAGGCTGGCAAAGCACTAGTGCTCGACATCCTGGTTGGTCCAATCAAAATGATTATCTGATCATGATTAGAGTAGGATATTGGTGGTTTATCAAAGATCAATGGTGATTAGATCAAGTAGTGCCTGATAAGAATCAAAATGAAGGCCACTATATTGTTTGGTGATCAAGGGCCAACTTAATCAAGTAGCTTCATCTAATTAAGATCACTTAAGTTATAATGACTCAATAAAGATTTGATTTTGCGATGCTCAACCAATTGGTGGTTTGAAGTCTCTCTATCGAGTCAACTCAAAATCATAGCAATATGATAGGGATTCTTCACTAGATTTATAAATCAACTAGAGAGAGATTGTCAGAGAAGAAAGAAACTAGCAAGTTAGAACAAGGCTGATCAGGTGACACTGCCCGATGACACATGTCGATCCAATCAAAGCAACTACATCTGAGGAAAGGTCTAGCTATAGTATAGGTGGTTCAATAGAAGTTGAAGATGATCAAATCTAACAATGCTCGGCAATGACCAAGGTAGATGCCGACACACTCTCGGGTGGCCATGGGTTGGAACCCGTTCGCTAGGGTCGATCAAGGTCATTGAGATTCTTTTTGAAGGTCTAGAAAATCCTTATAAAGAGAATCAATCTAGAGAGAAAAACTTTTAGAGAAAGAAACTAGAGAAAAATAAAAATTTTCTAGTAAGAAAGTAGAGAGAGAAATTAGAGAGAAGATACATAGAGGAGAGAAAAAACTCCTCTCTATTTTTTTCTTTTTCTTTTCTTTCTCTTTTTTCCTCTTTGCTTTATTTTCCCTTCTTTTCCTTTTCTCCCTTCATCCTTCATTTGGACGAAAAGAGGATTCTTAAATCCTCTTCTTCCTTGAGTGTTGACCTAAATGATTCATTTTGATGATAATAAAATATTAAGTAAAAATAGTACTAATCATGTATTTAAAGGATGGATGTAGGATTTCTTAGATGGCTTACAATGAAGAAATTATCCATTAAAGAAATCCTCTCAAAGATGCTAAGCTAAAGCACTTCAAAGAACAAATTTTCACAAGCTTAGCTTGTGATAACCTGATCTACTACATGGATCTTAAAGCAGATAAAAGAAAAAAGGAAGAGAAACTCTGAAAGTGGACTCTCGATGGGAGTCTTCTTCTCCATTTGAACATGAGAAGAAACTAGAGTCCTAGGGCAAGAGGACCCTAGGGCTTTCTATGTAAAGCCCCCATGTCCCCCTATGGCCCCTTAGTAGCGATCATGAAGCCTCATTCTCCACCTTTTCTCCTATTGAAGTCGCAGCATCCTAGACTTGTGTCCATTGAAAATTAGAGTTAGAGACACCACTAGAGCTCAAGGTAAGCATCGATCCCACCTCCCATCTATCTTTCTTATCTTTTCGTGGCATTTGGCACTATTGCCAGTCACCGATCTTGCCAAAAAATCATGAAGAAAGAATTTCCTATTTTTTTGACAATTCCTTCCCTTTTTCTAGCTGCAGGCATCACCATCCATTGAAGACGAGCCCTAAACCGAGTATCCCGACCTCCAGATGACCCTTACAGCAAGTCCATGATCGTTGGTGATTGGCCAATGGTGAAAAATGAAGAAAAACCTTGATGTCCTATTTTTTTATGAGCCATTTTCCAATGATTTTCCACTTGTCGATCCATGCTGCCGACTGTCCTTTGCCTCACCATCATTGACCACCCATTGCCAAACATCCAGTCATGTGTTGCCACCCATTGCCCATGGACCACTAGCCCCTTCCTCCTTTGTTCAGCCAAGAAACAAAAAAAAAGAAAGAAGAAAAGAAAAGAAAAGATGAAAAGAAGAAAAGAAAAAAAAAAGAAAAAAAGAGAGAAGGGTCTTTCTCTTGTCTCTCTCCTCTTTATAAAGCTTCTCTCTCTACCTTCTCTCTTTCATCTCTATTTGATTAATGGATCCTAGTATGAACCTAAGATAATCTTTTCAAAGAGATCTGAAACTGCTTCGATATTCATGCAATATGTTGGACCTCACCTTGGCCATGTCGAGTATTTGATGAACCTATTGATCGATCATGGCTTTGATCCAATTCAAGCTTCATGATTCTTTGATCGAGTTGCTTAGATTTGACTCTCAGCTAGAAGGCCATAAATCACCCTTGTGCCCGAACTGCCTTTTGGACCAACCATCTATTCTATAATATTCTTTTTTTTATGATCAAATTTATTGAATAGATATTAATTATGGTTTTAATATGTTAAATAAATTTGATAAATTCATCTAGAGAAGTTTGAATAGATATGGTGGAAGAGATAAATAACCCTGACACTTCTTACTAGTTTTTGAATTATTGATTAGTTTATCATAAAAAGATTTATTCTATATTTTTATAAAATAAGGATCAAACATGTATATTGTGAGACTCATATTCATCGTAAGATAGAGATTCCACTAATATTTTAATGCAAATGACATGCATATAAAATAGAAATTTTATATTTATAAAATTTATGTTTAATCATGAAAAGAATGATTTCACAATTATTTTACTTTTAAAAATTATTTACGATCCATGAGCTCTATAAAATTATTTAGCATTTTATTTATGCATTATTTAAGAAAATAGGATTCGATAAAGTATGGTTTAAGAATGCTTGCTTTAAGAAAATATGATTTAAGAAGTATGACTATGGGCTCTTAGATAACTATATATGGCCTTGCCAATGGATTATAGTAGCTTGACATACGGCCCTTATTAGCAAGTTATAGTAGCTTAGCATATGGCTCTTGCCAGTGGGTTATAGAGGCTCAATTTATGGCCCTCGCCAATAGTTTATAATAGCTTGGCATACAGCACTTGCCAGGGGGTTATAGTATGGCATACAATCCTTACTAGAGGATTATTGTAGCTTGGCATACGGCTCTTACAATGGGTTATAATAGTTGGTATGATTTGATTGTGGCCCTATCATGGGTATAATAATGATCTTAGCATTTAGTTTGAGAGAATTATTATGAATTATGATATGGCAAAATGAAAGATGATTTATGACTTGATCTATAATGTTAACAAGATTTATGAAAATATTTATATTATGCATTGGAAACTATATTTATATAAAGTGCATGATTTATGCATGTGCAAGAGTTGTTAGGATTCAAATGCATAGTAGAAAATAGATTTTAAAACTTTTAAAACATGCATCAACAATTGATTCTAAAGGATCCAAACACCAATCTCAAAATCATCTTAATGATAGGAATCAAACATAAACCAAAAAACAATTATATGAGAGAGGAAAGATGATTTACCTTCTAGAAAAATTAGGATTGCCCATTGATTGATTTCCTTGAGGCACACAAGTGTGTGCCCACCAACGGTAATCCATGCAGGTCTTGATCAAGGACTCTCCCCAATTTGGATTTGCTGAATTTTCTTCTCAAGAAATTCAATAGCATCTTCTTTCTTTGCCTTACCAACTCTTGGTATAGGGCTCTCTCCTTTTTCCTCTCTAGGACATGTAGAACCCTTGGTTCTTAGCCCTCTTTGGCATCCAACTCTTAGACCTCTAGAACCACACTTTAAGCCCTATTGTAGGGTTACGGTAGCAGAGCAGAATGTTGGATTTCAAAAATTCATAATAAAACCCATAACTACCAAAACCTTAGACCCAAGATTCCCTTGTTGATATCAATCAAAGTTGAATATAAAAGATAGAAATAGAAAGCATATAATTTAAATCTAATTTAGTGATGAACTACTTCCACGAGGCATCCAAGTGTTCGCCAACCAACAATGATCTACATAGGAACATGATCAAGGAATCACTCCTCTTGAAACCTTGTTTGCTGAATTTTTTCTAAGAATTCTCTAGCATTTCTTCTCCTAGACCTTCTCCCTTTCCTCTCCCTTTTATTCCCTTAATTAGTCTTTCCTAATGTTAGATGTGTGCCCTAGAAGGTAGATTGGTCGGCACTTGTTAAATACTTTCTAGAGGTATTTTTGTAATTTTGACTAAAAATTAGTTAAAAGGTTATTTATTCTATCACATTGTATATTAAAGTATCTATTATACATCCATTGAGTTAATAGGCATGATAACACATATTCTTAAGAGTTGAGAATTTAAGACATGTGTTATCATAATCAACTCATAAACTACTTTCAATCGTAGGATCATCATGAGGATGGTGATCGATCTGGAAGATCGATGTACGATTGCTTTTTTAGAATAGATGAGTCTTGAGTCTATGGTATGGAGATACCGGAGCGAGAGTTCAGGTACTCGTTAGAGAACGAGAGCGTAAGCGTGACCACCTCGAGCAGTCATAAGAAAGTCTACCTACTCGTCAATGACTAGCTTGATGCTGCAGTCGTGTGTCTGGTTCTTTGATCTAACATGCATCGGTAGTTCACCTTGAGGGTGTTATAGTTTGACTACACCATAACTCGATCTCCTATCTATTCAAAATTCTGAGGTATATGTTGGCTATAGCATGTTCATTGTAGAAATAGGATCACACCAAGATGGGATCTATCAACCTCGATAGATGAGTAGTCCTATGATGAACATAAGATCGAGTCCTAAAACCCATGACCATAGTAGTGTGAAATAATAGAAAAAAGTTTTTATTAGTATTTCATATCGGACTCAAATCAAATGATTCATTCATATGATGGGTGTTGGGTTTGACGAGTTCATCTTAATACGAATCCCATCGGGGCTCATGATAGAAGAACCCAATCACATAGGTAGCTGCACTGAGAGGTTCGCTATTCGATTTTGATGGATTGCCATCATATACTCCTAGATGTCACTGATAAATTTTGGGATCAATTAGAATTATCTTGATGATCGATGATTCTAATTGGATGAATCGAAAGAGTTCAGATTCATCGAAAGATATTTCGATGATATCGTTGATGGAAATCATGACATATCCCATTACCATAAAAACTTGAATCTAATTGGATCACACAATCAAGGGTTTGGGTCTGGATGTCATCAATTGAGCTAACCCAGTTCGATTGATTTGGATTAGATTCAATTAGGTTCAAGAAAATCATGTTAGCACATGATTGAACCTAATATTCTCCTTCTATCATCTTTCTGGTTCATCTTGATTGAGCCAAATTAGATTTGGCTTATTCGAGAGCCTTGTAAGGCTCTATCCTAGTCTAACTAAAACTTGTCCTGATTAGAAAAGTCTTATCCTAACCTGATCTAGGCTTGTCCTAATCCATCGGATTGAAATAGGATAAGACCTATTAATTTTTGGAACTATTTGGACAAGGCTTATCCAGAAACTCTGTAAAAATTTATGTTGATCTGACTGGACCTTGTCCTGGCCTGATTATGACTTGTCCTAAATTCCATAAGACAGGAACAAGATAAGGGTTGTCTTCGCCAGATTAGGGCTTATCCTAAAATCATGAGATGAGATTTGGACAAGCCTCTCCCAAAAATTCAAGATGGATTTTTCTTGATTTGATTGGACCGACTCTTGATCTGATCAAGACTTGTTCTAACTTAATTAAGACATGACATAAATCCATTAGATGGAACTTGAAAAAGTTTTGTCTTAATCCCATGAGATGAGAATAGGACAAATGTTGATCCGAATGCAGGAATTAAAGGATAAGGGGCGTCCACCCCTTGGAGATTTCCTAGGAACATGCACCCCTAGATGTTTACATGAGAAATAAGGGGTGCACTTCCCCTTTGTCCATGCATCCCATATGGATAGGGTGGAGGTGTTCCATTCAAATGGGATTTGAATGGGTCAAACATACTTGATAAGATCAAATATCTAGGAGATAAGTTGCTTGCACCATCCAAACTTTATCTCTCTATCTCCATAACAACTTTTTCTGAATTTTGTATCACAAAATTAGAAAAATAAGAGAGTGGGGCATCAAGATCAGTTAAGGAGTCCTTCTGCATGTTAAACTTTGACCTATTCAAAGTTATATGCGAAGGGACTCTTGAATAGGTCTATAAATAGGACCCTGCACAAGCTATTGTGCATAGCGATTTCACTACGACGAAGCCCTACCAAAATATTTATCTCCATGACACCCTCATCTAATCCTCTCCCTCATATCCATGCCCAAGAGTTGGGCAAAACTTGCAAGCAAGGATCAAGTTTCATCGGCACGAAGATCAGTAAGAGACAATGATGTTCATGAGGCAAACGCGCAGCCCTCAAAGTTCATTTTGAAGGCTCTATGGGAAGATATCAAATTTGATCTTTGGAGATTAGATCTCAAAGGAGGAGACTTCTAGATCTAATCCAAGTGGATGTCGGTAGAGGTCGGGTGCGTGCATGGCCCAATCAGAATCTCGGATCAGTCATCAGATCATCACAATGGATAAACGATTTACCTAATCTAGTGATAACAATTATCACTATTTTTATTTTTATTTTATTTCTTATTTTAGATCAATCTTATAAGATCTAAGAACTATCAGATCTAATTAGATCATAAATATTTTTTAAAATTATTTTGTTGCAAATCTGATCCGATCATATGCATCCTGCGATAGAAAAATTTGATTTTTTCTTCAACTAGTATCAGAGCCAGGTTGCTGCTTCTGGATCAATCTTTAGATTGATCTAAAACTATTTTTTATGATCTGATTATTTAATTTTTAGATGTTACATAGGATGTAATCAGATCTGAAATCAAAAATTATATGTTTGACATAAATAATGCATGTTCTAGTCTAAATCTATTGTTCCATATCATGATAATTTCAAATATGTTTTAGATTAGATCTGATTTAATTTTTTTTAATTTGATCATTTAAGTTTTAGATGTTACATTAGATGTAATCAGATCTAAAATATAAGGTCTAATTTAAAATTTTGATATATGTGATATAGGCAGCATATGTCTAGACTAGATCCCTAGTTTAATCTCATAGTCTAGATCAAAAATTTTATGAAATATTTATTTAATTTTTAAAGATTATGTGATTAGATTAGTTACATCTCAAATATTATACATAATATAATTAGATTTGAAAGCATGAGATGTATTTAAAAATTTCATATGTATGACATATGCAATGCATGTCTAGACTAGTTCCATAGATCTATGCCATGAGTAGTCTAGATTAAATTTTTTTTTTATGAGAACATATAAAATTTTATTTTTAGATATTATATAAAAAATAATTAGATCTAAAATATAAATTTATATATTAAATTTGATATATGAGATGTATGCAAAATATGTATAGATTAGATCTTAAATTATGTAACTGTTATATGCTTTAGATCTAATAGTTTTATAGTATAGTTCATATTTTTTATTAAGGCATTCTCCTTGGCCATCTGGTCATAAGAGTAAGACGAATTTAAAGGTCCTCTCTTTCTATTCAATGGAGTGCTCTTATGGCGTGTAGGAGTGCCGTGCGTTTGCCTTTAATTAGAAATCAAAAACTTATTTTTCTGCAAAATTCTAGATCCTGAAATCCTACGATTTTTATGCATGTTTTATTATTGAACCCTTGGACTTAGTTAAGAATTAAGTTTATAAAATTAATTAGATCTAAAATTATGAATTTTTAGATCTAAGACACCTTCATAAATCATGGGTTCGGATGTGGGTAGCTCAATTAGGTCTAGTGGTTGTTCAAACCAAATCAATAGTTGGGTTGGTAGGATCAAGAGTGCTTAGATTTGACCAGCCTAATAGGATTAAGTTTGGATCAAGGTCGACTCATAGTTACATGCGGTCGATCAAGTTAAGACCTAATTTGGCTCCATAGTTCAAGCCTGGATTGTAAGCTAATTCGATCAGTTCTGATTAGATAAGTCGGTGTCTACAGTAAGTATGGCAAATATGCTCAATGGTCTTTAATTAAAAGCTACTAAATCTGAAGGCATTCATGGCAAGTTAATGGCATATTTCTTCCACTGATCTCACTTATCTGATCGATCTGAAGGCATTCATGGCAAGTTAATGCCACTAGATTAGTCATAAATGTTATGACTAGTTAAGTCTAAGAGACCAAATCAAATCTTCCTAAGAAAATATTAAGTCTTAGATCTTCCACCATTGTAGATGTATGGGCCCTTCCCAGAGTTGATTATTCTCGACTAGATACAGTGGTTCAGTTGCACCAAAAAGATGCAACCATGTCTATTAGGCATTGGATGCAATGGGTTGGAGGATGGGTTAGGCTCAATATTCTAGATATGGTGAGGGATCCAATCAGAAATCCAATTTGTGCAAATGGTGGATTTGACTTAACTAAGAAGTGTAGCAATATTTCAAGCACAGTGAGCTTCATGAATTAGAGATCAAGTTTGGGTGCACCATGTTTAGAGAAATATTGGACAAGAGTTGTCCACTCATCGATTGACCCATCACCAATAACTGTTAGGTGAGGTGGTGAGCCAATCAATGGGACCGCACCATCCACTAGAAATTAATGATCATGAAGATTTTTGCATCTCTACTAATGGAGTGTAGGGATTCGAAAAAATAGTGGGAGCCTAATTTATTTAAAAATGAAGATCCTAAACAAATTGGTTGAGTCAAATTACAAGTCTAAATAAAAACTTTGACGCTCTATAGAAAAATATCTGCACCAAAACCCCTAACCCAAATTCTAGATACCCATAAGTTGACCAGACCAATTTACAAGGATTGGCTAGAGAACTTCAAAATTATTTTGGATTCAAAAAAGTTAACCTATGTATTGGACCAAGACCTTCCCTTTACCAGCCTGTCTAACTACTGATCAAAGAACGTCTCATGAGAAGTAGTCTGGCGATCATAACAAAGTAAGGTGCCATATGTTGGGCTCAACGTTAAATGAATTACAGTAGTAACATGAAGATATCAGGACTACTCGCCAAACGTTGGCCTACCTACAAGAGTTGTTCAGTGAATAGAGTCACACAGCACGTTATCTAGTCTTAAAGAGACCTTTTAAGGTGCAAATGCATGATGAACAATTGGTCCAAGATTATTGCTTTGCAAATGATCATGGACCTAAAGAGCTTGAGAAGCTCAGAGTCTTGATGGACATGGAACTATAGATTGATGTAATCTTACAGTCCTTGATTGATTTGTATGGATAGTTCATTATGAACTTCCATATGAATAAGCTCCAGTGCACCTTGGCTGAGTCAATAAATATGCTGGTTACTACTGAGCAAACTTTGAAGGGTTCAAATGGCTTAGTTTTGGCTATGGAGCAGACTTCTTCCAAAAGAAAGTCTTTTAGAAGGAAGAAGAAGTCTACGAAGAAGCAAAAAATAGAAGGAGAAAAGAAGGACGAGCCGAAGAAGAAGGCCACGGAGAAGAAAAAAGTATTTCCACTACAACTGCAATGCCCAATGGAAGTAGGACTGTCCTGCGTACCTAGCCAGCCTGACGAACAAGCAGGAAGAAGGACTTTCTGAAGGAATGCTCATCATTGAGTCTATCGAGCAAAACCTGAATGCCATAGGATCAAAATAATCTAGAGATAGTGTTAATGAAAGGAACTTGTGGCACCTTAGGCTAGGTCATATAGTTGAAGATAGGATTAACAAATTAGAAAAATCTGAACTAATGGGTCTGTTGACATTTGAGTCATATCCAATTTGTGAATCGTGCCTTCAAGGCAAAATGATCAAGCTTCCTTTTGTGGAACATGGGAAAGGGCCATAGACCTACTTGCCCTGGTATGTATAGATGTGTGTGGCCCATTCGATGTACCGACTAGAGGTAATTATGAATACTTTATTATCTTTATCGATAATCTATCTCGATATGGATATGTGTACTTGATATGACATAAGTTTGAAGCCATTGAAAAGTTCAAGAAATTCAAACGTGAAGTAGAAAAGCAAACCGAAAAGCCCATTAAGGTTCTTCGATCAGATTGAGAAGGTGAATACCTTAGTCAAAAATATCTGTACTATCTCAAGCATAATGGTATAGTCTCATAATGGACTCCGCTTGAACTACCTCAACTTAATGAATTTTCAGAATGGAGGAACCAGACCTATTAGATATGGTCCAATCCATGATGAGCTTCACGGATCTTTCATAGTTTCTTTAGGGATATAGTTTAATGACAACTATCGAATTACTAAATAGGATTCCATCTAAAAACTTTCTTGCCACTGCATATGAGATGTGGCATGGTAAGAAGCCAAGTCTAAGTCATCTTAGAATTAGGATTGTTCGACGGTGAACAAGTTAGAGTCTAGGTTCTTTAGAGCTCGATTTATTCGATATCCTAAAGAGTTATTAAGATATTACTTCTATCTTTCAAAAAATCATAATGTGATTGTAGGTTAACACACCATTTTTGAATATAGTTTGTTCAAGATGGTGGCATCGGAAGATAGATTAGACTTAAGAAGAAAGTCTCCAAAGAGCTTGTCTGAGTCAATCCATAATTCACTACCTCCTCCATCTCATAGGTCAAATAGAATTTTTCGTCCTTCTGAAGATACTTAGGTACTATTTTAGAGGATGTAGAGAAAATGTTCCTCATAAAAAAAAGATTCATAGTGATGATCCCAGAACCTATGACGAGGCGATATCAGATATCGACTCTGAGAATTAGTAAGAGATAATGAAGTCAAAGATTGACTTGATGCTCTCGAACTAAAACTAGATCTTGGTAGATCCATTTAAAGGTATAGTACCCATTGGGTATAAATAGATCTTCAAGAGAAAGATCTGTGTAGATGGGAATGTAAAGACATTCAAGGCTAGGCTAGTAGTAAAAGGGTATCAGGTTACCTTCTCATCAGTGACCATCCATCCACATTGCTTGTCCTTAAAGTATATTTTAATTACGAAATATGGTAGATGGATGTGATAACAGAGTTCATAATTGGATATCTTGAGGAAGATATTTATGTGAAACAGCCATTTGTTTTCACATCCAGTGATGGTGATCATAAAGGTCTGTAAGCTACAAAGATCCATCTATGGACTCAAGCAAGCATCTCAGAATTGGAATGCTTGATGTAATCAAATCATTTGATTTCACTAAGAATGAGAAGAAATCAAGTATGTTCAAGAAGATCAGTGGGAGCGCTATTGTCTTTCTCGTATTGTATATGGATGACATCCTCCTAATTGAGAATGATATTTCCATGCTGATACAGATCAAAGTATGATTATCTAAGAAATTTTCTCTAAAAGACCTAGGTAAGGCATCCTTAATTTTAGGTCTATAGAGTTAGATTGAAGAGGATGCCAGGTTTTTCACATAGAGGAGGTGCTGAAGAGGTTCAGCATGGTAAACTTCAGATCTTGGGGTATGCAGACTCAGACTTTATGTCTTATAGATGATAGAAAGTCCACATCCAAAAGTTTATTCCTATGCACTAGTGGTACTATAAGTTGGAAGAGTTCCAAGAAGTTGGTTCCACCTAATCCATGATTACCTCGAGAAGGATACGTCGAGGTCAAGAGAGTCAACACTATAGACAATGCGACTGACTCACTTACAATGCCTTTAGACCAGCAAAAGATCCAAGCCCACCTCAAGAAGATGAGATTTTGATTTGTATCCAATTGGCTTTAGGTCAAATGGGAGTTTGGTAGATGTGTGCCCTAGAAGTCAGATTGGCCGACACTTGTTAAATACCTTCTAGAGGCATTTTTATAATTTTGACTTAAAATTAGTTAAAAGATTATTTATTCTATCATATTGTATATTAAAGTGTCTGTGATACATCCATTGAGTTAATAGGCATGATAACACATATTCTTAAGTATTGAGAATTTAGGGCATGTGTTATCATAATTAACTAATAAACTGCTCTCGATCATAGGATCATTATGAGGATGGTGATCAATTCGGAAGATTGATGTATGATCATTTTCTTAGGATAGATGAGTCTTATGTCTACAGTATGGAGATACAAGAGCGAGAGTACCGATACTCATTGGAGAATGAGAGCACTGAGTGTGACCACCTCGAGCAGTCATAAAAAAGTCTACCTACTCATCCATGACTAGCTCGATGCTACAATCGTGTGTTTCTTTCTTTCACCTGAGGTACATCGGTAGTTCACCTTAAGGGTGTTATAGTTTGACTACACCATAACTCGGTCTCCTAGCCATTCAAAACCCTAATGTGTATGTTGGCTATAGCATGTTCATTGTAGAAATTGGATCGCACTAAGATGGAATCTATCAATCTTAGTAGAGGAGTAGTCCTATAATGAACATAAGATCGAGTTCTAAAATCCATGGCCATGGTAGTGTGAAATAATAGAAAGAAGTTTCTATTAGTATTTCACATCAGACTCGAATTGAATGATTCATTCATATGATGGGTGTTGGATTTGTCGAGTAGACCTTAATCCTAATCCTATCAGAGCTCATGATAGAAGAACCCAATCACACAAGAAGCTGCATCAAGAGGTTTACTATTCGATTTTGATGGATTGCTACCTTATATTGCTTGGTGTCACTGATAGATTTTGGGATCAATTAGAATTATCTTGATGATCGATGATTCTAATTAGGTGAATTGGAAGAGTTCTGGTCCATCCAAAGGTGTTTCGATGATATCATTGATGAAGATCATGACATGTCCTATTATCTTATAGAACTGAATCTAATTGAGTCACACAATCAAGGATTTAGATCTGAATGTCATCAATTGAGTTAATCTAATTCGATTGATTTGGATTAGATCCAATTAGGTTCAAGAAAATCATGCTAGCACATGATTGAACCTAATATTCTTTTTCTGTCATCTTTCTAATTCATCTCGACTGAGCCAAATTGGATTTGACTTATTCAACAGCCTGGTATGGCTCTATCCTAGTTTGATTAAAACTTGTCTAGGTCAGAAAAATCTTATCTTAACCTGATCTAGGCTTGTCCTAATCCATCGAATGGAGATAGGACAAGACCTGCTAATTTCTAGAACTATTTGGATAAGGCTTATCCGAGAATTCTATAGGGATTTATCTTGATCTGACTGGACCTTATCCTGGCCTGATCAAGGCTTGTCCTAAATCCCATAAGATGGGAACAAGACAAGGGTTGTCTTTGCTAGATTAGGGCTTGTCCTAAAATCATGAGATGAAATTTGGACAAGCCTCTCCAAAAAATTCTAGATGGATTTTTCTTAATCTGACTGGACTGACTCCTGGTCTAATCAAGGCATATTCTAACTTGATTAGGACTTGATGTAAATCCATTAAGTGGGACATGAAAAGGTTTTGTCTTAATCCCATGAGATGAGAATAGGACAAAGGTCAAATGTTGATCGGAATGCAGGAATTAAAGGATAAGGGACATGCACCCCATGGAGATTTCCTAGGGACGTGCATCCCTAGATGTTTATATGAGGAATAAGGGGTGCACTCCCCCTTTGTCCATGTGCCACATATGGATAAGATGGTGGTGTCGCATTTAAATGGGATTTGAATGGGTCAAACATACTTGATGAGATCAAATATCTAGGAGATAAGTTGCTTGCACCATCCAAACTTTATCTCTCCATCTCCATGCCAACTTTTTCTAAATTTTGTGCAACAAAATCAGAAAAATAAGAGGCTGGGGCATGAAGATCAATTAAGGAGTCCTTCTGCATGTTAAACATTAACCTATTCAAAGTTATATGGGAAGGGACTCTTAACCAGGTCTACAAATTAGGCCCTACGCAAGTTGTTGAGCATAGAGATTTCTCTATGGTGAAGCTCTATCAAAATATTTATCTCCATGCACCCTCATCTGATTCTCTCTCTCTCCTCCATACCCAAGAGTTTGATAAAACCTATGAGCAAAGATCAAATTCGATCAGCGCAAAGATCAACAAGAGACGATGATGTTCGTGAGATAAATGTGTAGCACTCAAAGTTCATTTTGAAGGCTCTATGGAAAGACATCAGATCTGATCTTTGGAGATCAGATCCAAAAGGAAGAGACTTCTAGATCTAACCTAACTAGATATCGATAGAGGTCAGATACATGCAAGGCTCAATCAGAACCTCGGATTAGTTGTCAGATCATCATAATGGATAAACGATTTACCCGATCAGGTGAAAACTATTATCACTATTTTAGTTTTTATTTTACTTCTAATTATAGATCAATCTAATAAAATTTGGAAACTCTAAGATCTGATTAGATCATAAAAAATTTTTAAAATTATTTCACTATAAAGCTGATCTGATCAGATGCATCCTGCGGCAGGAAAACCTAATTTTTCCTTCACCTAATTCTCTTCCTAAACTCTTATCTTAAATGGAAGACTTCTTGTCTTAAGAAAGACCATGCCTTAACAAGAGAAGGAAAAAGATTGCTCAGACTTCATTGCCTTAGACTCTTGAATATGAGTCCTATTTATAGAAAGAGAGGAGGCACCACTTAAAATAATGATCCCAAGTTTAGTGTCCCTTCATCTTAATTATGGTGAATTTAGATAAGTTCCTTCAAGCAAAGGACTCCAAGGGGTGCATAATATGTGTTTTTGGCATCAAAAAGTCCTATATACGTCTTTTCTTATTCAGATAAGCCACCCATCTTTTCTGTGATGCATTGGATCATATCCAATCATCATCTAATCGGTGAGAGATGAGATAATGGGGCACCAACCCTCTTCCTTCAAGAAGGAGTCTTGAAGCCTTATCTAAAAAAAACCTTGCATCTCTTTGGAGAATAATTCACTCCACGCCACCCAAGGGGTGTGGAAAAGTCAAAACTTATCTAGAAGGGCATGGAAGGGAGAGAGAGGGTCAGGGACCCAATGCGAAAGGACTCCAAGTCCTTCTACATGCCAAAAATTCTATGCTTATTCATTTGTGGTGCCAACTAGGAAGAGTCCTCATGGACTCTTCATTTTGGGCATAAGATAAGGCTAGGAGGTGCCAACTCTTAGCTGCCCCTCCTTGGCTTGATCGAATCTAAGTTCCACTGATATTGATTAGCCAAAAGACAAGGTTTCAAACCAAATCCAATTTGGTGGAGTTAGGGTTAGCCAACATGTGCTAGCATGTTAGTTAGCAACCCAACTAGAATCAATTGGTCGTAATAAAAAATAAATAAATTTCATGATAAATTTTCTAATATGTGTGACCCATTATATTCCACATCTAGCTAGTAATAGATCCAAGTGTTTGTTGACCTAGTTTGACTAGAACTTTTCTAATCGATTTAGGTCAAATACATGTCAACCCTAAGTTGAACAATCAAAACTATTTCTAATTGATTCACAAATTAAATACTTTAATTTGTGAGAACTTACAAAACAAGATTGATGTCTAGCAATATATCATGCCTACTTGAAAAATGAGGAATTTGGTGAAAATACCAAATATATCCTTTAGTGGCAAGTAACCATATAATTCAATCCTTCGATCATCCCGGATCCTGAATATGTTTATCAGTATGGATTGATAACAAACTCAATTACATATTCATATCAATTATCCATCATTCAATGATGACTCTAATAATGAAATATTAGAAACTCTTTCTAATATTCATTCTGCTTTAATCAAAGACTTTCAAGTCATCTAGAGATGATAATACATAGGATGACATCTCTTTTTACTAGGAGTGATTGATTTCTTGTTAATCAACTCACAACCTTTATATGCATTCCAGCATATCTAGAACTTTCCGTATATGACGTAGTTATGAATGAGTATGAACCAAAATATAGATTCATGTGCATAAGATATCATGATAATCTTGGTCTAAAGATCACTTGCACAACTTTCACTAGAGAATCATCTTTTGACATGTAAGTAAGACTCCATAAAATATTCTTCTTTTGGATCAATTTAGTGAACTCATTCTCTAATGAGCATCTATATCCTTATATTAGTGTCTCCACATAAGTGATTGTGAGATCAACCATCCTCTCCATTGAGCATGCATAGGACATGCCAGTTTTGCTAGAATCATTGATCCCTGACTCAATGATCCAATGATTGAAAATATTTTAGATTAGGATTTTAGAATTTTAGGTCTCACTGGCATGATCTCATTATGGCTCTAAAATCATTGTCCTAATCTATAGGATTCATCATAATCTTAAAGATAAATAAGATGCAGTAAATGATGAAATATAATACTTCATTTTATTTATAAATAAATAATGTCATTACATGAGTTGGAAGATAATACAGAAAAATTTCTATCGCATCAACCATGCGATTGGCTTGCAAGGTACTAATCTTCCACTTATGGCATCAGCCTTTAAAACCCCAAATCATGACTTAAAGAGTAGTCATTATGGGAATCTAACTCCCTCTAACCACCCAACTTTTGGGTGTCAATACCTAGAGGCATGATGACTCTTTAGCATGGAGACTATGGGGTGTGGAGGAGTGGAGGAGTCCTTAATTTGGACTCCTCCATAGGGCATCAAGATATATTGTGAAACTCCTTTCATGCATGATACAGGGTGCTAGGGAGAGCAAGGGGGCATGGAGAGTTATTTCATGTTCAAAACCCTTGGAGCGTGAAACTCTTATGTGCTAAAACAAAAGAGGGGTGTGAGATAATTCTTAAAAGGTGTGTACTCCTTATCTTATCCTTTGACTAGTTAAAGGTGGTTGGGAGTCCTAATAGATTGGGGATTAGTGTTTAGACATGTGCTAGTATGTTTGATCAAAATCCATTACGATTGCAACCAAATCCAAATTGAATTAGGACTTCTCAAGCCTAATTAAAAGTTCTAGATCAATTTTCTTTTGTGTGTGACCTATTGGATTCCACATCTAGCTAGCAGTAGGTCCAGGATCATGTGAACCTAGTCCAATTAGGATACTTCTAATTAATTAGGTCCAAGATACATTGAGTCCAAGTGCACCCATTAATTAGAACTTCTTCTAACTAATTGCTAAATTAAACTCTTTTAATTCATTAGGACTTACAAGTCAAGATTGACATCTAGCAATGTGTCATGACTATCAAAAAGATGTGAAATTTGGCAAAATACCAAAATTATTCTTAAATGGCAAGTTACCATGCAATTCAATCCTTCAATCACACAACATCCCAAATAGGACATGGATATAAAATTATGTTAATTCCAAATACCTATCCATATATATCTCAATCTGATGATGATGACTCAGTTGATGAAGCAATAGAAAATCTTTCTAATGTTTATGCTGCTCTAGCTAGAGACTCTCGAGTCATTATCCTATAAAACTACATAGGATATTCTCTCTTCTTATATGGAATGATCGATTTCTTGTTGATCATTCCAACCTTCATGCATATTTTACCATATCTAGAACATCTCATATATATCTCAGAGAGTCATGCTAGCATATGAACCAAAGTATGGATCAACATACATAAAGCACCATGGTGATCTCAAGTCTAAGGATCACTTGCATCACTCCCACTGGAGAACTATTTTTTGACAAGTTCATAATGCTCTATTATATTTTGTCTCTATGGATCAGTTTGATGAACTCATTCTCCAATGAGCACATACATCCTTATATTAGTATCTCGATAGAAATGATTATAAAATCAATCATCCTCTCTATCAAGCATATATAGGATGTACCAATCTTACCAGTATCATCGATCCCTGACTCGATGATCCTATGACCAAAAATATTTTAGACCAGAGCTATCAAGATTTTAGGTCTCGCTAGCATGATCTCATCGTGGTCCTAAAAGCATTGTCCTAATCTATGGGGTTAGTCATAATCTTAATTAAGACATAATAAGATAATAAGATACAGCATATGACGAAACATAATGCCTCATATATATAAAATAATTAATGCTATATGCTTGTGTAGGAAGATAATATAGAAAAGTTCCATTGCATCATCTATGTGATTGGCTTGCAACACACTATTCTTTCAATCTCTTCCTTGTATTAAAGCCAATCACCCCTGTTCCGAATGCATGTGAGGATTTATGGTGCTCCCTAGTCTTGGGAGGCCACGAGAGGAGTCATGGTGATGGCTTTGAAGATTTCAGAGGCTTGGTTGGTGCTTCAGAGATTTGGGACATAAGATGAAGCAAGAAATCAAAGCCAAAGAATCAAGACTATAGAAAGAAGATTTTCTATAGGTTAGTCGACTCAGTCCAAAATTGGATTGGCTAAGTCTCAAAATAGAGGCAAAATAGAAAGCTGAGCATTTGAAACTGCTGGCACAGCACAAGACTGGGCTGGCTCAGTTTTAGACTGAGCCGACCTAGTGAAACTTAGCCAGCTTAGTGCTGAGATTGAGCTGGCTCATTGCGCGGATAGAGTTGCGCGAGGGTTTGGGTTGATCCTAGGGTCTTAAGGCCTGGTTTAAGAGGTTGTAAGGAGCTAACTCATGTATGGATCGGATCTAGATCCAGAGGATGAGAGATTAGGAGACATGGGTGTACATGAACTCGGTGAGTGCTTTCATGTATTGGATTAGCCAAGAGAGTTTTTGGTTGGACCTAATGGCTATGTATAAATACATAGGTTGTATTAGGGTTTTAAAGATTGGAATCAATATAGACCATTTCTCCCTCAATTCTCTCTTCGTTTCTTCTATCTAGAGTTGCCACCCCAAGATTCTCAAAGAAGCCCTAGAGAAGGGGGCATCTTCCTTAAGCATAAAAAGGAAGGCGCCCCATCACAGATCTAGGTGGAGGATCTATGGTTTGCTGCCCATAGAGAATATCATAGGTTCCTTCAGGTCCGTGCTAAAGATCAGGAGCTTTCGCAACATGGTATTAATGCTTGTAATGTCAAGGATGACTGGCATTCGAGTGATATCATGGGTCTATAATTTGGTATCAGAGCTAGGTGATGCCTGAGATGTTGTGGATGGCAATATGGTATGAGAGTCAGGTTTCAGAGCCTGATTGTGCATGGAAGTGAAGGAAAAGTCATACAAGATGAAATCAAAAATCTGTACAAGGATTCCATGATATGTCTTAACATTATCTTTGTTATTGCTATGGTTTGGCCAACCAGGAGTAGTGAGTTGAAGGTGGAGGTTGAGAGGATTAGTGGAAAGATATTTTCTTGAGGTGGAAGGATAGCGTGCATGATTTGTTGATCGATCTTGGTGGAAAGGCTGGGGTGTATGATGGTTATGTGACAGGCAGGGAGCGCTGGAGTGCTGTAGTAGCATTTTTCTGAAGATGCAGGGCTGAGAAAAGCTTGATGATGCAGCAGTCGAGGAAGATATCTCAGCAGAGAGCATCAGGATTCTCTAGGAAGATGGGTAGTGTGGGAATGTTGAAGAGAGATTTTTCAAGGGGGAATGGTCGAAGGAAGGCTGAAGAAACAACTATACATCCTTCGATGTCAGAAAGGCTGAAAAGTAGTCGGAGATGTATTCAGCAGTTCAACCAGAGTATGGATTTGTGGATCCTTGGGGATGATGAAGATGGATGATCCATGGAGGTCCAGTAGATTATGGCTGGGAGGCTGTAGAGCGATGCAGAGATAAGGCTAGGAAGCACTGGAGTGCTGCAATAGCACTTTCCTAGAGGCATAGGGCTGAGAGAGTCTCAATGGTGCAACAGCTGAAGGAGATATCTCAGTAGGTGGTGTTAGGGACATCTCAGGAAGATCGGGTGCAGGTCTCAGAAAGAGCCAGGAGGTCTCAGAGTTAATCAAGGGCATCAAGCAGCCAGAAGTATCATGGATTAAGTTTCTTCTATAGGGACACCAGGGAGAGTTGTGGTTCAAGTGGAGGATGGTTTTTTGGGTGCAACTGAAGCGATGGCTAGTGTAGGGGTAGAAGAGAAAGACTAGGATGGAATTTTCTAGGATTCAATCATTGGATTCAGAAGAGTTGGATGAGCTCTAGGGTTTCAGAGATGCCTACGGATTGTGAAGGTATCCAAGACAGCTTTGAAGAGGGCCACAAAATATAGAGGGTTTGAAGAGGTAGCGACGGTGTTCAAGGTGCAGCGGTAGGCTCAGCAGTGCAGCATTGAGTGGTTGGCCTTGAGGGACTCGATGATAGAGTTGACTTCTACAGCATCAAATGGACTTTAGATATAGGTGAAGCTCCGTATTGGTGGCTTCAAAAGTGGATAAAAAATTTGGCATGAGTTCAGAGCGTCGGTGATGCACAATTTCAGGTGGAGCGGCATGTGTAGGTGGACAGACGTAGATCTGAGAAGATCGTGTTAGGTGGTACAGCATGTGGTGGTGTAGAAATGCTATAGGTTCTCTAGAAAAATTTAGAGAAAGTGATATAGCTGCTAGACAGAAGGGATCCTATAATTTTAGGGTGGTGCCAAAAAGCAAACATAGATCTTCAGTAGTGGAGGTGGTCATCCCTAAGGCCTCAAAGGTGTACAATAGTTGAAGAGGATTGATGGAGGTAATGTTTGCACAGGTGCTATCGAGTGCACAGGGATAGTGGAATCATTTAGGAGGGCATTGCCGAGGGATTTGCCAAGGCTTGGGGCACTAAGGTGGAGATTGTGAGAATTTGTGGTGTTCCCAAGCCTTGGGAGGCCACGGGAGGAGTCATGGTGATAGCTTCAGAGATTCCAGAGGCTTAATTGGTGCTTCGGAGACTTGGGACATAAAGTGAAGTAAGAAACCAATGCCAAGGAATCGAGACTGTAGAAAGAAGATTTTCTGCAGGTTAGCTGGCTCAGTCCAAAACTGAGTCAGCTAAGTCTCAGAGCACAAGCAAAATAGAGAGCTAAGCATTCGAGACTGCTAGCACAGCACAGGACCGAGCTGGCTCAGTTTTAGACTGAGCCAACCTAGTGAAACTTAGCGAGCTCAGTGCTGAGACTGAGCCGGCTCAGTGCATAGGTAGAGTTATGCGAGGATCTATTTTGGGCTAGGGTCTGGGTTGATCCAAGGATCTTAAGGCTTGGTTCAAGAGGTCTTAAGGGAGCTAACTCATGTATGGATTAGTTCTAGATCCAAAGGATGAGAGCATGGGAGATATGGGTGTACATGGGCTAGGTGAGTGCTTTCATGTATTGGGTTAGCCAGGAGAGTTTTTGGTCGGACCTAATGGCTATGTATAAATATATAGGTTGTATTAGGATTTTAAAGGTTGGAATCATTACAGACCTTTTCTTCCTCAATTCTCTCTTCTTCTCTTCTCTTTAGAGTTGTTGCCCTAGGGTTCTTAAGGAAGCCCTAGAGAATGGGGCATCTCCCTCAAGCCCAAGGAGGGAGGCGCCCCATCATAGATCTAGGTGGAGGATCTATGGTTTGTTGCTCGTAGAAAACGTCACATGTTCCTTCAAGTCCGTACTAAAGATTAGGGGATTTCGCAACATGGTATCGGTGCTTATGACTCAAGGATGATTAGCATTCAAGCAATATCATGGGTCTATAATTTGGTATCAGAGCTAGGTGATGCCTGAGATATTATGGACGGCAATAATGCATATGCTATCAAGGTGGCGGTCAAACTACTATTGTGATAAGGCCTTAGTGAATGGGCCTATTATATTATTCTTTCTATCGACTAGCTCTATGATCACATCATGAATTAGGTAGAAGTGCTTTAGGATGTGCTTGAATTTTTGGTGAGACCTTGGTTCCTTTGTTTGAGCAACAACCCCAATGATGTCACAATAAAGTGTCACAAAGTGTTCAATCTCTAGAACCACACCCAACTCAATGATGAACTCTCTCATCAGGCAACTTTCTTAGCATTCTTACTTGCAGCAACATACTTTGCCTCAGTATTTAAGTTAGCTACAATCTGCTATTTGGAACTCTTCCAATTTTCTACTCCTCTTGTACTTCCCAAGAATTTTAGAATGTTTTTTTATAGCTTTCTAAAAATCCTCTCTTCGATCTACCTAAAATCTACTTGTTATACCTAAAGCATAAACCACATCAGGTCTGGTACATAGATAGCACACATAATAGATCCAACAGTTGAAGCATAAGGGATTGTGCTCATCTTCTCTCTCTTCTGGTGTCTTAGTAGACATATTCTTAGACAGATGTATGCCATGACTCATTGGTAAGTAAACTCTTTTACACCCATCCATATTGAACCTCTTCAATAAGAGATCTATGTACCATGACTGGAACAAGCCTAGCATCCTTTTAGATCTATCTCTATATATTCTTATACTGTGCATATAGGATGCTTCTTTTGGGAAATATGTCCTAAAGCCAATCGTCAATCTGTTGATGGTTGAGCTATATTATATCTGTAATTGATTCATTAATAAATAAAATATATTTTTAACATTTTTCATCATAAAGTATTCATTTTCTAATGAATTTTATTATTGTGATGAAGTTCTTAGGACTATTTAGCTTTGATAAAGAGAGGATTTATCAATTAGTCCTTAAATCTATTCACGATCAAATGATAGGCTGTTAATTAGGACGACGGCATCTATCAAGCATAGGATGTTGTATGCCATATGGATTAGTTGTCTTCTTAACCAGGGAGTATAAAGACACTGGTATGGCATATAGATGAGATGTATGGGTACATTATCACTGAACGTGACCAACTTCAGAGTATTCTATTGTCGAGAATGTCTCTGATGGGATATAGGTATAAGTGTCCCTTATACCTGAGATCACCTTAGTGGCTTGCAAGCAACTCACTGTGCTTTGATACAGAACTAACTGAATTTTTAATTTAGTAATGAAAGGTTTCTGAGCACAGTCAAGTACTTGCAAAGTTAGAGTGTGATCAAGATGGAATTGACCACTCAAAGAATTGGAGAATAATGTATCACTATATTTTAATATAGCAAAATCTTGGCTAGGGTAATCCATCAGATGGATTTGATATTTTGAAATACAATGTGGGCAACCTGATCAGAGTTAATAGTTGAACTCTGAGATGTCCTACGAGCATTTTGATCAAGGGGATGAATTATATGAAAACTATATCTACATGGGTTCTAAGGATGATGTTCCACACATTCGACCTATTCGATCGTCGGGTATCATTGCTATATGGTTACTTTGATTAGTATAGAAATATATTTCTATGCTACCAGCATAGGTTCAGACCTATGAGATCATATACATTAGAGCTCATGATTCAATCGGATGGTTGATCGACGATTAAGAATCATTCTAGGATTAAATAATCAATACGATTGATGTTTAACCTAGTACAAGCATTGCAGGAGGATCGATTAGCAATTTGATTGCTAATTTACTTAATTTGATTAAGTCAAATGGTGAGATTAAGTCTAAGTAAATATTATTTAATTAAATTTAGTTTGGGCTTGATTGGATCAAGTCCAATTGGCTTATTGGATAAGCTAAGTGTAGGAAAGAACTAGTCCTAGTTCAACTAGGACTTCGATCAACCCAACTTTTTAATTTGATTAAAAAAATAAACTATAATTAAATTTAATTTAATCTAATTTAATTAAGTCTTTAATTAGGTTAAAACCTTATTTTATTTAGTTGACTTGGTTTTGATTTAATTTGATTTAAGAAACCATGTTTGACCAAGTCATAGATGGAATCCTAGTGAGACTAGGATTCCGCCTTACGCCACCTTTGCCCTCCATGCCCCTCCATGCCTATTTTTTAGGAATTTTTCATGGAAATACTCTTTTCCTTGATCTTAACGCATGCCTCCTCTCTCCCTCTCTTTCTCATATGGTAATTTGGTAGTTGACCAAGTCAAAAAGAGAAGTAAGTTTTGATCTAGGATTCTATGAGATAGAATCAAAGGGAGAGAGTCTTTGGGCATTGGGGTTCTATAGACACCAAACTAGGTGTCTAGGTGAGAGAAAAGAGAAGAAGAAGAGGGTCTTCTTCTAGGAATGTTTTGATTTTCTCTTCTCCTCCTTTTGAGATTTCTTTGAGAGAGTCTTAGATCTAAAATCTCTCTTCTTTCTTTTGATATATTAGAGAGTCCAAGTCTCAGAGAAGGAAGCATCGAATCGACCGTCGAAGAGAGATTAGCACTGTAATAGCATACTGTGCTAATTTTCTGCATCAAGATCTTCGATCATATTCGTGGGCTCGTGTGGATGACTCCTTGAGGTCGGACACATGTGCGACTCATGACTTCATCCTCAAGCTCAGATCAGTAAGTTAGAATATCTAACTTGCTTAGGTATCAGATCTAATATGTTATTCTATAGCTACATTAAATGTAGTATTGTAGCTTGTTGATGAGATCAACATGTTAATCTTTTCTTTATATTTTTAATTTTTGATTTAATATCATACCTTAATCATGTAATAAATCTTAGATCTAGATTATTTTTATATTTATTTAAATAAATATTAAATTTATTTAAGTCTTTCGCTATTTGATCTTGAAAAAGTTGATCTTGAAAAAGTTTCAAGATCTATCCGTGAGACTCTAGATCTTGTTCCTTCAATTGGTATTAGAGCCTAGATTCTTGTTACATGATTTTTTTAAGCATATTTAGATTATTTATTAAATTAGATCTGATTTATAATCTAATTATTAAATCTAAAATTAAAAATTTAGATCTCACAAACTACTATAAGATTATCCTACTGTAAGGTTTATCCATTACAGTAAAAAGGTTATCCTAGTTCGTGATTATTTATTCTTAATCATAAATTTATTAAATTTGATCTAATTTTATTTATAATTTAATAGATTTAAAATAGTTTTAGATCTAAAAATAAAATTTTTAGATTGCACGGACTGCCATAAGGTTGTCCTGCTGTAAGGTTTATCTCTTATAGTGAAAAGGTTATCCTAGTACGTGCCGATCTAAAATATTGATTACAAAATTTTAGATTAGATCTAAAAAATTTTATGACCTAATTAAAAATATTTTAATCTAATTTTAATCATTATAAATATGTTAGATTTTATCTAAGTTGATTTATGATTGATTGATGTTGAAACTATTTCAATTACATGAACCTATTTTGATTAGACCTAAAGTAAATTCATGTTTACATTACCTACATTTTGATTATGAATCAAACATGCAACTTGGTTGATAGAGCCATGTTGTAAAAATATTTTATAAATATGAAAATCATTTTCGAAAAGCCAAACCCCAACCCTCAATCCAAAACTTAATTAAGAATTAAGAAGTTGCTTGATTAGGATCTAGGATTGTAAATTGAAGATCCTAAGACATGAATCGTAACACATTGGATTAAATGGGTTAGTGAGGATTAGGTCCATTAATTGGGTTACACCTACGGTTAGATTAAAGAATGGACCAAATTAGAGAATTAACTAAATCTAATCAATTATTATCCTAGATTAGATCAAGGATTCTCTAGATCAATTATAATAGTTGTAGTTGGTCAAGTCCATATCTTTAACGAGGCTCAAGATGGACTTGATTCTTAGCTATGAGGTCTAGCATGAACTGTTAGGTTGATCTAATTAAAACTAATTAAATCAGTTGGTGTCTAAGATAAATCAGACCAGTGATCTTTAATTGGCAGTCCGCTTGGCCATTTCTAATGGTGTCTAAGATAAGCTTTGGATGACCCTCCCACTGATCGAACTTACCTAGCCTCTTGGTGAAATTATTTTTTGATCAGATCACTCGACTATTTGAGCTGACCCATGTCAGCTAGGTAAATCAGTATGACTAATTTAGGTTGTCCTTAACTAGCCTATTAATGGTCTCCCTTAAGCTGACTTGTTAAAGTCAATGGGAGAATCATGATAAGCTGGTTCATTTGACCTTCTCTCTTTTTAAAAAATTAAATTCTCTAAAATTATTAGGTCCATAAAATGAAATAGTTATGATGATAACTAGATCATAGCCTTCCATCAAGTGGATGATAATGGATCCAATAGTTGGATAATCATTGGAGGCCCATAGACTTGGTGCTTATCCACTAATGGAATTATCATTCATAATATGATTTCTTGGATGCATCTCTCTAAATGATGGTTAGGTTGATCAATCATAATTGGACTTAATTATTTATTAGTTAGATGGACCAAGTATGATCATGTTAATGGTTGGACCTAACCAAAACTTTTAGTGGAGGCCCTAGCCTACTGAAAAGATACCTAGGGCAAAATTAAATTACTAATAATTATTTAGAAAAATAATTGATTATGAACCTACCCTTAGATGTACATGGGTTGATAAATTATAGTTGGGCTTGTGTGTAGTCTATGTGGATTCTAGTACCCACTAAGGAATTAGGATAATTTTTTGAATTGGAGGTAGAGGCTACCAGTTCGAATAAAATAGTGGGAGACCTTTTGATTAATGTTCAAATCTTTAGATTTAGTGAATCAATTAATAATTAGGCTTTTGGTTCTCCTTTTTGCAGTTAAATCCAAATCATAGTTGCTTCATTCACTGTTAGACAATGATTAACTTATGGGATCCAACTTTGATAACAAGTATCGAAAGTTGAATGTTGTTCAGCAGCACGAAGTGGTTCGTGATAGGGCCTCTATGCCCAATTTAAACATAAAATCCAAGAATAACCTAGATCAGGTAGAGTGCTAAGCAAGGGCATTGGAAGAGGAATTATCCTCAGTGTTGTGATTCCCATGACCACAACAGCCTAAATAAAAGAGATGAGCAACTAGTTGTTGATCAAGGATATTATATGATAACATCTTGTAATTTCTCTATTTGTGATACTTCTACTTGGATATTGGATACTGGAAGTCTAGTCCATATTTGCAATATGTTGCAAGGACTTCATATTAGTAGAAGATTTAAGAATAATGAATGATTCCTGAATGTTGGAGATGGAAGGTCTATTCCAGTTCTAGCTATGGAAATCGTTCAACTTATTCTCAATACTAATATCATTTTTTTAAATGAATGCCATTATTATCCTTCCTTTCTGATGAATATAGTCTCTGTTAGCCTTTTGGCCAAAGATGGTTATCATTTATCTATAAAGGGAGATTATTGTGACATTATTGTGAATAATGTTACAATAATGTAATGACAACAAAGAAATGATATTTATATTTTATCACAGCCTATGAGTATAATATACACTTCTAGAAAATATCCTAAATTAAATAATGTCTCTGATATCTACCTATGGCACTGTAGACTAGGTCACATTAACAAGAATAGGATAAATAGGTTGATCCAAGAGAAAATCTTCAAAGTTGGTGATTGTGAATCACTTCCAACCTGTGAGTCTTATTTTCTTAGAAAAATGATCAAATCATCTTTTATTGAAAAAGGTGAGAGAGCTACTGAGCTCCTAGGTCTAGTACATACTGATGTATGTGAACCAATGAGCACTGGTGCAAGAGATGGATATTTCTACTTCATCATTTTCATAGATGATCTATCCAGGTATGGATATGTTTATTTAATAAAATATAAGTCGGATTCATTTGAAATGTTCAAAGGATTTCAAGGTGAAGTAAAAAATAAACTGAAAAGAGTATTAAAACTCTTCGATCGGATCGAGGAGGTGAATATCTATCTAGTGAGGTCTTGACATATGTAGGAGAGAATGAAATTCTCTCATAGTAGACTCCTCCTAGCACACCATAGCATAATGTTGTATCGAAAAGAAGAAATCAAATCTTGTGGGACAAAGTTCGATCCATGATGGGGTTTGCTAGTCTACCTATTTCATTTTGGGATTATGCTCTTGAGACTGCATGTTATATACTGAATAATGTACCGAGTAAATCTATCGCAAAGACTCCATATGAGATATAGACTGGGCATAGGCCTACACTCTCTCACCTACGGGTTTGGGGTTGTCTGACCTATGTCAAATATTTGCATATAGATAAGCTTGGACCCCGATCTGATAAGTGTGTATTTATAGGGTATCTCAAGGAAAGTAAGGATTACTATTTCTACCATGCTAAAGAATAAAAGATGTTCATCAGCTTGAAGGCAATCTTTTTAGAAGAAAGGTTCCTTGGTGAAGGAACTGTTCCCTCTAAGGTTGAACTTGATGAAGTTCAATCGGTAGAAAAATCGACACCTATAGCTGAACCTGAGTTGAATTTGATTAGATCAAATCTAGAGCCCGGTGTACCTACACCATTAAGGAGATCCGATAGAGTACCACATCATCCAAACAGATACTATGATTTTTTGATCCAAGATGGTGATCCAATCGAACTCGATGAGAATGTTGAGGATCCAATCATCTATATGGATGCTATGTAGAGACCTAATTTCAAAAAATGGCTTGAGGCCATGAAATCCAAAATGGAGTCCATGAAGATCAATGATGTGTGAACATTGGTTAACCTACCCGAAGGAATTAAATCCATTGGATGTAAATAGATATTCAGAAAAAAAAGAGGCACAGACAGAAAAATGGAGACTTATAAAGCCCATCAGGTTGCCAAGGGGTATCGTCAATATTATGGTATTGACTATGATGAGACTTTTTTTTCTATGCCAATGCTCTAATCCATTCAGATTATGCTTGCGATTGCTGCCCATCTGGACTATGAGATCTGGCAAATGGATGTGAAGATAGCTTCCTTAAATGGAGAGTTTACGGAAGAGGTGTATATGATACAATCTGAGAGGTTCACATCCATAAATGAGTCCAAGGTGTGCAGGCTTTAGAGATACATTTATTGACTGAAGCAGGCACCTCGGAGTTGGAACATGTATTTTGAAAAAGTGATCAAAACGTATGGCTTCGTTAAGAATGGAGAAGAATCCTACATTTACAAATGGGCAAATGGTCCAGCAATAGTATTTCTTGTTTTGTATGTGGATGGCATTCTCTTAATCAAGATTGACATCCTTGTACTATAGGAAATAAAAGTTTGATTGTCATCATAGTTCTCCATGAAGGACTTAGATGAAACATCCTACATCCTAGGAATGAAGATCTATAGGGATAGATCTAAAAAAATGCTTGGATTATCCCGGTCCACATACATAGAAACTGTGCTGAAAAGGTTCAGTCTGAAAAATTCTAAAAAGGGCTATCTCCCAATAGACCATGAAGTTTTTCTCTCTAAGAAGGATTGTCGACAACTCTTAAAGAGAGAGAGCATATGAGTAGAGTTCTATATACTCCGATAGTGGGATCTATCATGTATGCCATAACATGTACGAGATCAGACATAGCATACTCACTAGGAATAGTGATTAGATACTAGTCTGACCCTAAAGAAAACCACTGAAAAGTGATTAAAACCATCCTCAAGTATTTAAGAAATACTAAGGATCAATGGTTGGTTTATGGATAGTCAGATCTGAAACAAATGGAGTTTACAGACTCCAGCTTTCAATTTGACCATGATGACTGCAAAAGCATGTCGAGATATATCTTTATTCTAAAAGATGGAGCTATCTGCTGGAAAAGTTCTAAGCAGCATACTATGGCAAACTATTTATGAAGTAGAGTACATCACAGCATCAGATGCTGCAAAGAAAGCTGTATGGCTGAGGAAGTTTATCACCGAGCTTGGAGTAGCACCCTTCCTTGAAGGTCCGATCCTGCTCTACTATGATAGCACTGGTGTCATTGCTCAGATGAAAGAATCGAAGGTACACCAGCAAATAAAGCACATTCTATGCTGCTTCCACCTGATCTGGGAGATTGTGGGTAGAGGTAACATCGATCTTAAGAAGATCGATGGAAACGAGAATCTGACCGACCCCTTCACTAAAACCCTGATGATAAAGGAGTTCGACAACCATAAGTCGAAGATGAATATTAGATACCATACCAAGTGGCTTTAAGACAAGTGGGAGTTGTTGAAAAATGTATTCCAAAGCCAATCGTTAGTCTATTGATAGTTGAGCTACATTATATCTATAATTGATTCATTAATAAATAAAATATATTTTTAGCATTTTTTATCATAAAGTATTCATCATCTAATGAACTCCATTATTATGATGAAGTGCTTAGGACTATTTAGCTTCAATAAAGAGAGGATTTATCGATTAGTCATTAAATCTGTTCATGACAAAATGATAGGCTGTTAATTAGGACGACAGCGTCTATCAAGCATAGGTCGCTGTATGCCATATGGGTTGATTATCCTCTTAACTAAGGAGTGTGAAAATACTGGTATGGCATATAGATGAGATGTATGGATACATTGTCATTGAACGTGACCAACTCCATAGTATTTTGCTATCGAGAATGTCTCTAATGGGATATAGGGAAAAGTGTCTCTTATACCTGAGATCACCTCAATGGTTTGCAAGCAACTCACTATGCTTTGGTACCAGACTAACTAAATTTTTAATTCAGTAGCAGAAGGCTTCTGGGCATAGTCAAGTACTTACGAAGTTAGAGTATGATCAAGATGAAATTGACTACTCCAAGAGTTGGAGAATAATGTAACACTATATTTCAATATCGCAAAACCTTGGCCAGGGTAATCCATCAGATAGATTTGATATTTTAAATTACAATGTGGACAACCTGATCAAAGTTGACAGTTTAACTCTAAGGTGTCCTATGAGCATTTTGGTCAAGGGGATGAATTATATGAAAACTATATCCGCATGGATTCTAAGGATGATATTGTACACATTCGACCTATCCGGCCATCGAGTACTATTGCTAGATTATTACTTTGATTAGTATAGAAATATATTTCTATGCTACTAGCTTAGATTCAGATCTATAAGGTCACACACATTAGAGCTTATGATTCGATCGGATGGTTGATCAATGATTAAGAATCGTTCTAGGGTTAAACAATCAATACGATTGATGTTTAAACAAGTGCAAGCATTGTAGAAGGATTGATTAGCAATTTGATTGCTAATTGACTTAATTTAATTAAGTCAAAGGACTAAGATTAAGTTTAATTAAATAATTAGATTTAGCTTGGTCTTGATTAGATCATGTCCAATTGGCTTAATAGATAAGATAAGAGCAGGAAAGAACTAGTCCTAGTTCAACTAGGACTCCAGTCAACCCAATATTCTAATTTGATTAAAAAATTAAATCAAAACTAAATATAATTTAATTAAGTTCTTAGTTAGATTAGAATTTTATTTTATTTAGTTGATTTGATTTTGATTTAATTTGATTTAAGAAACCATATTTGACCAAGTCATAGATGGAATCCTAGTGAGACTAGGATTCCACCTTGCGCCACCTTAGCCCTCCACGCCCCCCCCCCTATGCCTATTTTTTAAGACTTTTTTATGAAAATACTCTTTTCCCTGATCTTCATGCATGCCTCCTTTCTTCCTCTCTTTCTCATATGGTAATTTGGTAGTTGACCAAGTCAAAAGGAGAAGTAAGTTTTGATCTAGGATTCTATGAGATAGAATCCTTATAAACTAAAACACCTTCTTCTAGTTGTGCCACCCACACCTTCTTTATTTTCTCTGAATTCCATGGTAAAAGAAGAAGTTTTTGTGCACCCCTATTGCTGGTCCATGGCAGGAAATAAGGTGGGGGTGCCCAAGAGTTGGGCGTCCCAACAACTTGCCATATTATGTCCTTTCCTTGTTTGAGTTTTTGATCAAACTTGGACTCTGCATATCATATTATTCAGGATGAATTTTTGGCTAAAATCTTTGTAGAATATAGACCTTTGAGAGATATTTGAGGTGTGTAAAAATTAGAGGAAGAGAATCTTTGGGCATTGGGGTTCCATAGACACCAAACTAGGTGTCTAGGTGAGAGGAAAGAGAAGAAGAAGAGGGTCTTCTTCTAGGGATGTTTTGATTTTCTCTTCTCCTCCTTTTGAGATTTCTTTGAGAGAGTCTTAGATCTGAAGTCTCTCTTCTTTCATCTAATATTTTGGAGAGTCTAAGTCTTGAAGAAGGAATCATCGAATCGACTGTCGAAGAGAGATCAGCACAATACTAGCATGCCGTACTAATTTCCCACATCAGGATCTCAGATCGTGTTCGTATGCTCGTGTGGATGACTACTAGAGATCGGACATATGTGCAGCTCATGACTTCATCCTCAATCCTAGATCAGCAAGTTAGAACATCTAACTTACTCAGGTATCAGATCTAATCTGTTATTCTATTGCTACATTAGATGTAGTATTTTAGCATGTTGATGAGATCAACATATTAATCTTTCCTTTGTATTTTTAATTTTGATTTAATATCGTACCTTGATCATGTAATAAATCTTAGATCTAGAATATTTTTATATTTATTTAAATAAATATTTAATTTATTTAAGTCTTTCACTGATTGATCTTGAAAAAGTTTCAAGATCTATCCGTGAGACCCTAGATCTGATTCCTTCAGCTTTATCCAAGTCTTTTCTAAAAAACTTTTATTATAGCTAGGTCTTGATCAATTACAACATTGGGACATCATTTTCAATGAGCAACATATTATCCACATATAGAACTAAAAAGACAGTGGCACTCCCACTTGTCTTCTTGTACACACATGGTTCAATGACATTTTTTATAAAGCCAATTGATACAACTATCTCATCAAAGCAGATGTTCCAACTTCTCAATGCTTGCTTTAATCCATAAATGGAGTTTCTTAGCTTGCATACTTGATGTGCCTTCCTACCAAAGATAAATTCCTCTAGCTGAGTCATGTAGACTTCTACCTCAAGATTTTCATTGAGGAAAGCAGTCTTAACATCCATCTATCAAATCTCATAATTATGATATGTAGCTATAGAAAGCATAATACAAATGAACTTGAGCATCGCTACTAATAAAAGGGTTTTTTCATAGTCAACACCTTGCCTTTGTTTTAAACATTTTGCCATTAGCCTAGCCTCATAGGTTTTTACTTGGTCATCTACTCCAATCTTTCTTTTGAAGATCCATTTGAAACCTTTTGGGGTCACACCCTTAGGCGTATCAACCAAAGTCCATACTTAGTTGGTATATATGGAGTTCATCTCGAATTTCATGGCTTCAAGCTATCTATCAAAGTCTCTATTCATGATTGCTTCTGAATAGATCACTGGATCATCATTCTCAATGATGTGTGGCTCATTATCATTCTCAATGACAAACCCATATCTAAGTTGTATATTACGTATTCTGGTTGACCTTTGGAGAGAAGGTGTATGTCATGGTTATACTCATAAGTGGGCAGTTCTCCCAGTTTAACTATCCTCCCACTACCCTCTTCTTGGATAAACTCTTTTTCTAGCAAAGTAGCATGCCTACCAACTAATACATTTTGTTTAGTAGGGTGGTAAAAGTAGTATTTCATACTCTCCTTAAGATAACCTACAAATCTATACTTATTTGATCTAGCACTAAGCTTATATATATCAACTCTTTTCACATAAGCCAGGCAACCTCATACTTTTAAATGTCTGAAGTTTGGCCTCTTTCCTTTCCATATCCTTTGTGGAGTGCTAGTAACAGATTTAGATAGTACATTATTCAAAACATATATGGTAGTTTCTATGAAGTACATCATGGACAACACCATATCTAATAGAGTGTGATTCCTTCTTTCTGTAATACCATTTAATTGTGATGTTAAAGAGGTGTCCATTCAAAGAAATTTTTTTTTCCTTTAGATGATCAAAATATTCACTAGTTAAATATTCACCCCCTTGATCAGATTGAAGATCTTTAATACTTTTACTAGTTTATTTTTCAACCATACTTTGATACTCCTTAAACTTATTAAAGGCTTCAAATTTGTATTTCAGTAAATACATATCCAAATCTTGATAAATCATCTATAAAGGTGATGAAGTAGGAGTGTCATCCTCTAGCCTAAGTTGTTATTGGCCAACAAACATCCGTATATACAAAGCACAACAACTTGCTTGCCTTTTTTACATGTCTGGTAAATGGGGTCTTGGTCATCTTGCCCATGAGACAAGATTTACAAGTTTCATATGATTCAAAATCATATGGATTAAAGAAATAACCTTTGTATAAATTATTTATCCTTGACTCACTAATATGACCAAGTTGATAATGCTAGAGATATGTGACATTCACATCTCCTCTCTTTCTTTTCTTATTTTCATCAATATGAAAAATATTATCATTCAGGGATAGAAATATGAGATCATTATCAATATATCCATAGCCATAAAATTCACTAGAATAAGAGATCATGTAACCTTTGCTCTTAACATTAATTTTAAAACCATGTTCTAATAACAAAGGAATAGAAATAATGTTTATGATAACTTCAGGCATGTAATAATAGTCTACTAGTTTCAAAATCTTGCCAGAAGGTAACTCTAGCAAACATGTTCCTACAGCTTCAGCCTGGATGGACTCTCCACTAGCACTGAATAGCTCAAAGTCACCTTGATTTAGTTTTCTTATCTCCTACAATCTCTGCAACAACTTGCAAAAGTGAGAACCACTAGCATTATCCAATACCTAAGAATCTAAAAATGAAGAGCTCAGCAATAAATTAATCTATATCATATACAAACCTTTAGTAGATGTAACCTTTGCATCCTGCTACTACTTCACACCTACAAGATCAATCTTGCAGTTTTTCTTCTAGTGCCCTTCTTTGTCACAATGGAAATAGGTTCCCTTTTTACTCTTGAAATGGCTCTCAGCTGTCTTCAATATGTTGAGTAGCACTGGTAAACTAATATTTAGTTTGTTCATATGGAAGTTAATGATAAATTGAGCGAAGAAATTAGGAAATGGTTGTAGGATCAAATCCTGACTAAGCTCACCATCCATGACAAAATCTAACTGACCTAATCACGTGATCAAGTCAATCATCTTGAGCACATGGATTTGCATGGATGTACCCTCACTCCTTGCATGGAATAACTACTTGGATATTGATAAACACATAAATTAAATCACTAGAGGCATATTATTTTATTTAATTATTCTTTATTTATTCAAAATTTGATGCTTTCTTATTTATTTTATAGGTAATTGATAAATTAAATTTAATTAATTTAATTATGTGATGTGGATGTGCGAAAGAAAAGTGGCATCTGATGCTAGAATCAACTACATGCTGGAGAAAAGAAGGATGCATAGAACGCGATCAAACAAACCTACATGGCATTTAAATCTATGACTATGGCAAAGAAATAAAAAAGGACGTGCACAACATTACAATAAAAGAAGAATCTGTTAAGGAATCCATCAAGGATGTGTGCGACATTTGAAAGAAACAAATGTTTCTTTCTAGAAATGAGCTATCTTTCATGCAAAAAAGAAAAAAACAAGCCGCATGGTCCACGTGTGGCTCATGAAACATGAAATTGGTTGGTCCCGAGAAAAAGAAAAGCCAATTTTAGCATGGCCCATGAGAAATGCTGTACGCCAGGTCTTCATGTGGCTCATTACTTGGTAATATCTAATTCATTGTAAACATGGTCATAGGCACGTGACGAGTGGGTGTTAGTGGTGCAGGTGATGCTGGAATGGATTTGGTCATGAGCGATCTCAGCAGAATTTGCCCCTCTTCACAAGTCCAAATTCCTTTCTCTCCCAAACTATCTCATGTCTTTCCTCTATTTAAATCCCTTGCCATGCCTTTTCTAACTCATCAGCCTCCTCTTTGGGGGATCAATCTCTCCTCCATGCCATAGAAATTGCTTCCATGGCCTCCTCAGCCCTCTCTCCCTCTCTCTCTTTCTTTCTTCTCACAAGCTCTCTTCCCTCAACCCTCCTTTCTTTCTTCCACAATCCTCAACCCTCTTCTCCATAAAACCTCTCTTCCTGCCCTTGATCCCTGAACCAAGCTATTGAAAGCAAAACCTTAGAGTTCCAGGATGAAGGATTCAGTGAGAAGCTTCCCTACGGCCGGCTAATCATCACGTCTTAGAAAATCTATGCAATTTCGATTTGATAGTGTGCTTTTTTTTACATCTTTTGTATTACTTTTTTTATATGCAATAAAAGATTTGGCTTAATTTCTTCATCTCTACGAATATTTTTTATTTATTATTGCAGAAAAAAATCTATTTTTTGGGTTAGATTCATTCAGATCTGATTGGATCAGGAGGGATATTTTAAAAAAAAAATTTCTCTAAGATCCTAATCAGATCTGAGATTTCTTAGATCTAATCTTATTGATGTAATAATAAAAATAAAAATAAAAGTTAATTCAAATTTAATTATATCTTTGTTTTGGGTAATCCAATTATCCTATGATGATTCCGATGTTTGCCTGAGGTTCTGGATGTAGCCACGCAAGTGCCTGGCCTCTACCGATATCCACTCAGACAGGATCTGAAGATCTTCTCCTTCTTAATCAATTCTCTAAAAATCAGATTTAGATCTAATCTTGAAGGTCTTCAAAACTACTTTTGAAGAATAGTCATTGTCTCTTACAGTAGTGCTGCCTTCTTCCTTTCCTGACACCTTTCACTTGCTTGGATTGCATCTTATTCGTGCCCAAAAGTCCTTGGGAATGGAGAGGAGAGAGAGCATTAGAGGGTGGCATGGAGAAGGAGGAAGAGGGGTTATGTGGCATAAGCTAAAGGTAGAATCATTAAATTCTAGGTGCAGACAGGGTTTATATAGACCCTGCTGCGCCATGGAGTGCCACATCATCCTGGCCAATCACGGCCCTTTGTGCAATCAGATCTAAATCTGATTGGTGGGATGACATCATCTGATCCAATCAGATGAGAGACCCACAAAACTCTCCTTAGGTGGTGCCCAGATGGGTCAAACAAGACTTCTTGGTGCCACACAGTTTAAGCCCCTAAAGCAACCTGGAGTCCCATCAATATGGGACTCCATGTTTTATACTCATGGGGTGCACACCTCTCTAGGCATGCACCCCCTTCCTACCTACTTTTTAGTAGGGGGACAAGTCCTCAGGTACTCTCCTATGGGTGAATGACACATGGGCAAATGTCTAAGTATCCGGGGTCAACATTTGACTAATATCCAAAGACAAGATTTAGCAGGTGACGGAAAATGGCAGGTGTTGTCTCAAATTTATCTCATGAATTAAAACAATCCTTTTCTGATCTGGACAAGCTCCAGTTAGACTAAGTAAAGTTTTTTGCATGAGTCCAAACATATTTGGCTTAGTCGAGACAAGCTTTAATGATTGTTAAAGGAGAACAATAGGCTCAATCGTGTGCTAACATGATTTTCTTGAATCTAATTGAATCTTATTCAAATCAATTGAACTGGATTAATCCAATTGATGATATCTAGATCCAAACCCTTGTTTGTGTGACCTAGTTAGGTTCAGTTCTATATGGTAATGAAATATGTCATGATCTCTATCATCGACATCATCGAAACATCTTCTAATGGATCAAAACTTTTCTGATTCAGACAACTAGAATGATCGATCATCCAAATCATTCTAATTACTCCCAAAATCCACCAATGACACCTAGCAGCATATGGTGGCAACCTATTAGAACTGAAAATGAACCTCTCAGTGTAGTTACCTATGTGATTAAGTTCCTCTATCTTGAACTCTGATTAGATTAGGGTTAAGGTGATCTCATCAAACACTAATTTCTATCATATGAATTAATCATTCAATTCAAGTTCAATGTGAAAACCCTAATAGAAACTCTTTCTATTATTTCACTATGCCATGACCATGGGCTTGTGGACTTGATTCTCATGATCATCATAGGGCTACTTCTCATCTACCAAGGTAGAAAGATCCTTTATTGGTACAATCCAATTCCTACAATGAACATACTATAGCCAACATACACCTCAGGATTCCGAATGGCTAGGAGATTGAGTTATGGTATAGTCAAACTATAACACCCTCAAGGTGAACTATCGATGCACCTCAGGTGAAAGAACCAGACACACTATTGCAGCTTCGAGCCTATCATCAACGAGGAGGTAGACTTCTTGATGATTGCTCGAGGTGGTCATGCTCAATGCCCTCGTTGTCTAATGAGTACCTGTACTCTTACTCCGATGTCTCTACACTGTGGACTTAAGACTCATCTATACAAAAGAAATGATCGTACATGAACTTTCTGGATCAAATACCATCCTTATGATGATCCTACGGTCGGGAGCATTTTATGAGTTAATAATGAAAATTCATATCGTAAATTTTCAACTCCTGAAAGTATGAACTATCAGACCATTAACTCAAGGGATGTATCACAGACACTTTCAAATACACACTATGATAGAAAATAATTCATTTTATTATTTATAGTTAAAATTATAATTTTGCCCTTAGAAGTGTATTATAAGTGTCAGCCAATCTGGCTTTTAGGGCACACATATCTAACAAACTCCCACTTGATCTAAAGCTAATTGGCTACAAATCTAAGTCCCATCTTCTCAAGGTGGGCTTCTATCTTCTACTAGCCCAACGACTTTGTAAGTGGGGCTGCCGCATTATCTACAGAGTCGACGCTCTTGATTTTGCTGTAACCTTTCTCAAGGTAATCATGGATGAGGTGGTATCACCGCTCGATATGCATGGATTTCTGGTGAGACCTCGGCTCCTTAGCAAGGGCTATGGCACCATTTTTATCGCAGTACAAAGGAATGGCATCTGATGGCATCACTCCTATCTCTGCGGCAAACTTCTTATTCTAGAATGCCTCCTTCATAGCTTCTGATGCAGCGATGTACTCTACTTTCATGGTGAAATCTGCTATCACTGTCTGCTTGGTACTCTTCCAACTGACAGCACCACCATTACACACAAACAGACTTCTAGATGTCGACTTTCGATCATCTATATCGGACATAAAATCCAAGTCTATATATCCCTAGACTTGAAGTTCTCCATTACCAAGGACCAACATCATATCCTTAGTTTTTCTTAAGTACATAAGGATACATTTCACAAAAGTCCAGTATTCTTCACTTGGATTCGACTGATATCTGCTCGTGACACTCACAGCATGGGTTATATCAGGTCGTTTACATAACATGGCATACATGAGGCTTCCTATTTCTGAAGCGTAAGGGATCTTATTCATGCGTTCAACCTCCTCAAATATTTTGGAACACATTTTTTTGGAGAGATGAATACCATATCTGAAGGGTACCAATCCCCTCTTAGAGTTTTCCCTGCTAAACCTCTTTAGCACTTCCTCTATGTACATCTTCCATAAAAGACTTATCATCCTATTTGGTCTATCTCTATAGATCTTAATTTCCGGAATGAAGGATGCTTCTCCTAGATCTTTCATGGATAATTCTTTAGATAACCATATTTTAACTATGGTCAATATGAAAATATCATTCCTAATAAGGAGGATATCATCGTACAATACGAGGAAGACAATAGCGCTCCCACACTGACCTTTTTGAAAATACATGGTTCCTCCTCATTCTTGATGAAATCAAATAATTTGATCACATCATTAAAATGAGTATTCCAGCTCCGAGATGCTTGCTTAAGTCTATATATGGACCTTTGCAGGTTGCATACTTTATGATCAACATCACTGGATGTAAAACATAGTGGCTATTCCATATAGATATCTTCCTCAAGGTATCCATTTAAGGATGCCATTTTCACATCCATTTGCCATATTTCATAATTGAAATAGGCTGCAATAGCAAGCAATGTTCGGATGGATTTTGGCATGGCTACTGGTGAAAAGGTATCCTGATAGTCAATTCATTCATGCTAACTTTACCCTTTTACCACTAATCTAGCTTTGAATGTCCTCACATTCTCATCTGCACCAATCTTTCTCTTGTAGATCCATTTATACCCAATAGGTACTATACCTTCAGGTGGATTTACCAACGTCCAGACTTGGTTTGAGTGCCTCGAGTCAATTTCTGACTTCATTGCCTCTAACCATTTCTCAGAGTCGATATCCGATATCGCTTCATCATAGATTTTGAGATCATCATCATGAACCCCATTACCTACGAAGAATATTTTCTCTACTTTCTCTAAAATAGTACCTAAGTATCTCTCAGAGGGATGGAAAATCCTTTTCGATCTATGAGGTGGAGGAGGTAGTGATTGTATTGGCTCAACTCGATTTGATTCCATAGGGTCCATAGCTCATTACTTTCGTGAGATTTTTTTCTCGAACTTGATCTACTTTTCAATGCCACCATCTTGAATAAACTATTTTTCAGGATAGATGGCATGTTGACATACAATCATATTGTGGTCTTCTAGAATGTAGAAATAATATCCTAATGACTCTTTAGGATATCCTATAAATTAAGCTCTAAAGGACCTATAATCTAACTTGTCCGCTTGTCTTTTGACATGAGCCAGATAATTCCAAATTCTGAGATGACTCAAACTTGATTCCTTGCCATGCTATATCTCATACGGTGTGGTAGGAATGGTTTTAGAGGAAATCCTATTCAATAAATATATAGTAGTTAACAGACTATGTCCCCAAAGAAAATCGAAGGTTCCTCCATTCTGAAATTTCAATGAGTTGAGGTGTTCTAGATGGAGTCCATTGAGAGACTATGTCATTTTGCTTGACATAGTCCAAGAATTCTCACCAAGGTATTCACCTCCTCGATTTGATCGAAGAACCTTAATGGATTTTCTAGTTTGCTTTTCAACTTCATGTCTGAATTTCATAAACTTTTCAAAGGCTTCAGACTTGTGTCTCATAAGATACACATACCCATATTGAGATAAATCATCAGTAAAGGTTATAAAGTAGTCAAAGTTGCCTTTAGTGAGCACATCAAATAGGTCACATAAATCAGTATGTACTAGGGCAAGTAGTTTCATGGTCCTTTCTAAATGAAAATCTAGATTTTTCAGATCAGGTTCGTTCAGATCTGATTGGATCTAGAGGCATATTTCAAAAATTTTCTCTCAGATCTAGATCAGATCTGACACCTTTTCAGATCTAATTTATAAATTGATAATTAAGAAAATAATACTAAATTAATTTTGAATTAATTTTTATCTTGATCTTGGATAATCTGATTATCCATTGATGATCCTACGGAAGCTCTGAGGTTCTGGATCTAGCCACGCAAGCATTTGGCCTCTACTGGTATCCACTTAGGCTGGATCTAGAGATCTTCTCCTTCTCTTTCTTTTCTCCAAAAATCAGATCTGGATCTAATTTAGAGGATCTTCAAAACTTCTTCTAAAGATCACCCATCATCTCTACAGCAGTGCTGCCTTCTTCATTTTTCGTCAGCCTTTCCTTGTGTGACTCGCACTAACCTGGGGCCCAACTTTCTTGGGCATGGAGAGGAGGGAGAGGGCCGGATGGTGGCAAGGAGAAGGGAGAGGAACAGCCTTGGGGCATGGGCTTAGAAGAGGGGTTCTATAAAGTGGGCACAGATAGGGTGTATTTATAGGCTCTGCTGCGCCATTCAGTGCTGCATCATCCTGGCCAATCATGTTGCTTTGTTCAATCAGATCTAAATCTGATTGGTGGGATGAGAGACCTACGGATTCATTCTAAGGTGGTGCCTAAGACTGGTCAAAGTCTATAGATGAGGGTCACCTAGTTTGAATCCAACAAGCAACCTGGAGTCCCATCTGTATGGGACTCAAGCATCCCTATCCATGGGCGCACGCTATCCTAGGCATGCACCCCCTTCTTTCCAATTTCCAGAGAGGGGACAAGCCCCTATCTACTCTCCAATAAGTGCATGACACATGGGCAGATATCCAAGGGTCAAAGGTCAATGTTTGACCAAGTCAAAGTATAAGAATTAGTAGGTGACGAAAAATGGCAGGTGTTGTCTCAAATTTATCTCATAAATTAAGACAACCCTTTTCTGACTTGGACAAGCTCCAGTCAGACCAGGTAAAGGTACCTGAGTGAGCACAAACTTATTTGGCTCAGTCGAGACAACTTTTAATGATAGAAAAAGGAGAACGTTAGGCTCAATCGTGTGCTAGCACGATTTTCTTGAACCTAATTGAATCTTATTCAAATCAATTGAACTAGATTAGTCCAATTGATGATATCCAGATCCAAACCCTTGTTTGTGTGACCCAGTTAGGTTCAGTTCTATATGGTAATGGGATATGTCATGATCTCCATCATCGACATCATCGAAACTCCTTTCGATGGATCAGAACTCTTCTGATTCAGACAACTTAGAATGATCGATCATCTAAATCATTCTAATTGCTCCCAAAATCCACCAGTGACACCTAGCAGTATATGGTGGCAACCCATCAAAACTGAAAATGCAAACCTCTTGGTGCAGCTACTTGTGTGATTAAGTTCTTCTATCTTGAGCCCCGATCAGATTAGGGTTAAGGTGAACTCGTCAAACCCTAATTTCTATCATATGATTTAATCATTCGATTCAAGTCCGATGTGAAAACCTTAATAGAAACTCTTTCTATTATTTCACTCTCTACCATGGCCATGGGCTTATGGACTTGATTCTCATGATCATCATAGGGCTGCTCCTCATCCACCGAGGTAGATAGATTCCATCTTGGTGCAATCCAATTCCTACAATGAACATGCTATAGCCAACATACACCTCAGGGTTCCGAATGGCTAGGAGACCGAGTCATGGTGTAGTCAAACTATAACACCCTCAAGGTGAACTATCGATGCACCTCAGGTCAAAGAACCAGACACACCACTGCAGCATCGAGTCAGTCATTCGATGAGAAGGTAGACTTCCTTATGACTACTCGAGGTGGTCACGCTCAGTGCCCTCGTTCTCTAACGAGTACCTATACTCTCGCTCCGGTGTCTCTACACCATAGACTCAAGACTCATCTACTATAAAGAAGCGATTGTACACTAACCTTCCGGATCAATCACCATCCTCATGATGATCCTATGGTCAGGAGCATTTTATGAGTTAATAATGAAAATTCATGTCTTAAATTTTCAACTCTTGAAAATATGAATTATCATTACCATTAACTCAAAGGATGTATCACAGACACTAAATACACATATGTGATAGAAAATAACCCATTTTATTATTTATAGTCAAAATTATAATTTTACCCTTAGAAGTGTATTACAAGTGTCAGCCAATTCTGGCTTCTAGGGCACTCATATCTAACAAACTCCCACTTGACCTAAAGCCAATTGGCTACAAATCTAAGTCCCATCTTCTCAAGGTGGGCTTCGATCTTCTGCTGGCCCAACGGCTTTGTAAGTGGGTCTGCCACATTATCTGTTGAGTTGACTCTCTTGACCTCGACGTAACCCTTCTCGAGGTAATCGCGGATGAGGTGATATTGCCGCTCGATGTGCTTGAACTTCTAGTGAGACCTTGGCTCCTTAGCAAGGGCTATGGCATCATTATTATCATAGTACAGAGGAATGGCATCTGATGGCATTACTTCGATCTTCGTGGCAAACTTCTTGTACCAGAATGCCTCCTTCGCAGCTTCTGATGTAGCAATATATTCTGCTTCCATGGTGGAATCTGCTATCACTGTCTGTTTGAAATTTTTCAACTGACAGCTCCACCATTGCACACAAACGACTCTCAGATGTCGACTTTCGATCATCTACATCAGACATAAAGTCCGAGTCTGTATACCCCTGGACTTGGAGTTCTCCATTACCAAAGACCAACTACATATCCTTAGTTCTTCTCAAGTACTTAAGGATACATTTCATAGAAGTCCAGTGTTCTTCACCTGGATTCGACTGATATCTGCTCGTGACACTCACAGCATGGGCTATATCAGGTCGTGTACATAACATGGCATACATGAGGCTCCCTATTGCTGAAGCATAAGGGATCTTGCTCATGCGTTCTATTTCCTCAGGTGTGCTAGGGCACATCTTCTTGGAAAGATGAATGCCATGTCTGAAGGATACTAAACCCCTCTTAGAGTTTTTCATACTAAACCTCTTTAGTACTTCCTCTATGTACATCTTCTGTGAAAGTCCTAGCATCCTATTCGGTCTATCTCTATAGACCTTAATTCCTAGAATAAAGGATGCTTCTCCTAGGTCTTTCATGGAGAATTCTTGGACAACCACATTTTAACTATGGTCAACATGGGAATATCATTTCCAATAAGGAGGATGTCATCCACGTACAATACGAGGAAAGACAACAGCGCTCCCACTGACCTTTTTGAAGACACATGGTTCCTCCTCATTTTTGATGAAACCAAATATTTTGATCACATCATTGAAATGAGTGTTCCAGCTCCGAGATGCTTGCTTAAGTCCATATATGGACCTTTGCAGCTTGCAAACCTTGTGATCATCATCACTGGATGTGAAACCTAGCGGCTGTTCCATATAGATATCTTCCTCAAGATATCCATTTAAGAATGTCGTTTTCACATCCATTTGCCATATTTCATAATCGAAATAGGCTGCAATGGCAAGCAATGTGCGGATGGATTTTAGCATAGCTACTGGCGAAAAGGTATCCTGATAGTCAATGCCTTCGCGTTGACTATAACCTTTTGCCACTAATCTAGCCTTGAATGTCTCCACATTCCCATCTGCACCAATCTTTCTCTTGAAGATCCATTTACACCCAATAGGTACTATACCTTCTGGTGGATCTACCAAGGTCCAGACTTGGTTTGAGTGCATCGAGTCAATTTCTGACTTCATTGCCTCTAAGCCATTTCTCGGAGTCGATATCTGATATCGCCTCGTTGTAGGTTTTGGGATCATCACCATGAGCACCCATTACCTATGAGGAAACATTTTCTCTACATCCTCTGAAATAAGTACCTAAGTATCTTTCAGGGGGATGGAAAACTCTTTCCGATCTACGAGGTGGAGGAGGTAGTGTTCTTATTGGCTCAACCTGATTTGGTTCCATTTGGTCCTTAGCTCGTTGCTCTTGTGAGACTTTCTCATCGAGCTTTCTGCTTTCATGTCAAGACTTTCTCATCGAGCTTCTGCTTTCCAATGCCGCTATCTTGAATAAACTATTTTTCAAGAAAGATGGCATGTCGACTCACAATCACATTGTGGATCTTCTGGAATGTAGAAATAGTATCCTAATGACTCTTTAGGATATCCTATGAATCGAGCTCTAAAGGACCTAAACTCTAACTTGTCCGCTTGTTGTCTTTTGACATGAGCCGGACAACCCCAAATTCTGAGATGACTCAGACTTGGTTTCTTACCATGCCATATCTCATACGGTGTGGTAGGAACGGTTTTAGAAGGAACCCTATTCAGTAGATAAATTGAAGTTAACAAATGAGTATCCCCAAAGAAAATCAGGGAGGTCTGTGAAGCTCATCATGGATCGAACCATATCCAATAGAGTCCGATTTCTCCATTCTGAAACCCCGTTGAGTTGAGGTGTTCCTGGTGGAGTCCATTGAGAGACTATGCCATTTTCCTTTGAGATAGTCTAGGAATTCTCGGCTAAGGTATTCACCTCCTCGATCTGATCGAAGAACCTTAATGGGTTTTTCCAGTTTGTTTTTCTACTTCATGTCTGAATTCTTTGAACTTTTCAAAAGCTTCAGACTTGTGTCTCATAAGATACACATACCCATACCTAGATAGATCATCGGTAAAGGTAATGAAGTAGACAAAATTGCCTCTAGCCGGCACATCAAATGGGCCGCACACATCAGTATGTACTAGGGCAAGGAAGATCTGTGGCCCTTTCCCCATGTCCTACAAAAGGGAGTTTAGTCATTTTGCCTTGAAGACAAGATTCACAAGTTGGATATGACTCGAAAGTCAATGGACTCAATAGCCCATTTTTCTCCAATTTGTTAATCCTATCTTCTGCTATATGACCTAATCTCAGGTGCCATAGATATCTATCATTTGGACTATCCCTAGGTCGATTTTTGGCATTCACATTTTGCTCGATAGTTAAAAATAGGATACATCAATATGTAACTGATAAAGACCATTAATAAGGAAAACCATTTGCAATTTTATTTCTTTCATAAAGAATGTTACAATGGTCCTTAAAGAAGGTAATCACATAGCCTTCTTAGTGCTAAGCATGAAACAGAAATCAAATTCCTGCTAGCTGCAGGCACATAATAACAGTCTTTTCAAAACTAAGTCTAAACCAGATGGTAATCGAAGAGGGTATGTTCCCACGGCCACTGCAGCAACTCTTGCTCCATTACCGATGCGTAGGATCATGTCTCCATCCCTCAGCCTCCTGCTATCCTCAAGACCCTGCATAGAAGTGCACAGATGAGCACTAGAACCAGAGTCAAGCACCCAACTGGATGCAGAAGAAAATCGTAAGGTTAGACTCAATAACGAGCATACCTCCAGAAGGACCTTCCTTCTTCTCTTCAGGGTGGCCAGGTAAGTAGGGCAGTTCCGCTTCCAATGGCCGTCGCTGTTGCAATGGAAACACTTTCCTTTGACATCGGCCTTCTTCTTCGGCTTCTGCCTTTTCTTCTTTTCTCCTTCCACCTTTTGCTTTTTCACAGACTTCTTTTTCTTTCCATAAGACTTTCTTTTGGAAGAAGTCCATTCCATAGCAAGAACTGAGCCTTTAGAACCTTTCATAGAAAGCTCAGCGGTAACCAGCATATTCATTAATTCGGCCAAGGAATTTTGAAGTTTATGCATGTGGTAATTCATGATGAATTGCCCATATGCATCAGTCAAGGATTGCAGAATAATATCATTCTGCAGATCCAAGTCCAACTTCACACCGAGCTTCTCAAGCTCTTCCATGTCCTTGATCATTGTCAGACAGTGATCTTGGACTGACTGCCCATCACGCATCTTAGCCTTAAAAAGTCATTTTCGTGACTTGATATTTGGCTGCGCGACTCTGTTCACCAAACATCTCCTGCAGGTGAGCCAACATTTGGCGAGCAGTCCCGATATCTTCATGTTGGCGCTGGAGCTCATCAGACATCGAGCCCAACATGTAAGTATCTGGCCTTATTATCTTCGTCAATCCATTTTTCCAGAGATGCTCTCTGTTCAAGTGGATGGACGAGCTGGTAAGGTGGGAGGGTCCTGGTCCAAATACATGGTTAACTTCTCAGAACCCAAAATAATTTTGTAGTTTCCTGAGCCAATCTTTATAATTTGGTCCAGTCAGTCTATGTGTGTCCAGGATACGTGCCTAAGTGGGTTGGACGCAGACATTTTTCCTGTAGAGAGTCAAAGATTCTAGTTAGATACTGTAATTTGACTTGACCAATTTGTTTAGGGATTTTATTTTTAAACAAATTAGCTCCCACTATTTTCTCGGATCCCTACACTCCCTCTGTAGAGATGCGAAAATCTCCATGATTAATGATTTCTAGTGGGTGGTGCGGTCTCACCAACTGACTCATCACCTCACCTAACAGTTATTGGTGATGGGTTAGCCAATGAGTGAACAACTCTTGTTCAATGATTCTCTAATCATGGTGCACCCAAACTTGGTCTCTAATTCATGAATCTCACCGTATCCGGAATATTGATCCACTCCTTAGTTAAGTCAGACCCACCATTTGCATAGACTGGGTTCCTAATTGAGTCTCTCACCGTATCCAAAATATTGAGCCCAACTCATCCTCCAGCCCATAGCATCCAATGCCTAATAGACATGGTTGCATCTTCCCGGTGCAACTGAGCCACTGTATCCAGCCGAGAACAATCAACCCCGGGAAGGGCCCGCACATCTACAATGGTGGAAGACCTCAGACTTAATCTTTTCTTAGGGAGAATTGATTCAGGTCTCATTAAACTAGACTTGTCATAGTCATAACAATTATGACTAACCTAGTGGCATGGGTTAGCTCGGATTATTGACCACCTCAGATCAGAACTGTGTCAACAGATATGGCCAGGTAAGTGAGACCGGTGGAAGGAATATGCCATTAACTCGTACAAGAACGCATTCAGGTCGAGTAGCTTCCAATTAAAAACCAGTCGGTCGTATGTGCCAAACTTACCTTAGACACCAAATTGTTGAGTCAGAACCAATTGGGTTAGCCTACAATCCAGACTCTAACCTCTGAGCCTAATTAGGTCTTGCTTGATCGTGACTCGATCTTGACCCAGACTTAATCCTATTAGGCTGGTCAATTTAAGCATTGTTGATCCCATCTAACCAACTCTTGATTCGGTTTGATCAACCGCTTAGACCTAATTGAGCTACCCAAGCCCGAACCCAGTATTATGAATATGTCTTAGATCTGAAATTCTCAATTTTAGACCTAATTAATATTTCATAAACTTAATTCTTAATTAAGTTAGGGTTCATAAACAAAATATGCACAATAAATCCTAGGGTTTCAGGATCTAGGGTTTTGCAGAAAGTAAGTTTTTTAATTTCTGATTAAGGACGAACACGCAGCACCCCTACACATCATAAGAACACCCCATCGAATGGGAAGGAGAGGGCCTTTAAACCCTTCTTCATTCTTATGACCGGACGGCCAAGAGGAACGCCTTAATCAGGAAAAACAACTAATCTACAAAAATAAATTAGATCTATATCATATATCTCATATAAAAAATTAGATCTAATTCATGGCATATTTTGCATACATCTCATATATAATCATGCATATTTTTTAGATCTAAATTATCTCATAATAATCTAAAAAATTAGATTTAAATTTGATCTTATCAAATAAAATTCTAATCTAGACTAATTATGTAGAACTATTCTACAACTAGTCTAGACATGCATCAATCATATCTCATATGAATAATTAAATTTTAATTTTATTTTCTATTTTTAGATGTTATTATAATATTTATAATATCAAAAAATAGTAAATAAATAGATCTAAAAATTATTTTAATCAAATAAAAATTATGATCAAACTAGACTATTCTATAGAACTATTCTATTCCTAGAACTAGTCATGCATATCTCATACATCTTAGATCTAAATTAATTTATTTTAATTTTTTTTAATTTTTTTGATTTTAGATCTGATCACATCTCATGTGATATCTAAAATCACTAATTAAAATAAATTAAAATTAGATCTAAAAAAAATTTTAGAACCATGGCTCTGATACCAGTTGAAGGAAAATCCTGATTTTTTGGGTCCAGGTTCGTTCAGATCTGATTAGATCAAGAGATATATTTCAAAAATTTTTCTTGATCTCAAGATTTAGATATTTTTCAGATCTAATTTTATTAAATTTTAATAATTAAAATAAAATAAATTAAATTCAAATTAATTTTTACCTTGATTTGGGTAATCCTATTACCCTGTTGATGATCCTTGCGAAAGCGGAAGGTTCTGGATCTAGCCACGCAAGCGCCTGGCCTCTACCGGTATCCACTCAGGTTGGATCTAGAGATCCTCTTCTTCTCTATCACACCTCCAAAAATTAGATCTGGATCTGATCTGGAGGATCTTCAAAACTTCTTTTGAAGATCAGCAGTCGTCCTTTGCAGCAGCGCAGCCTTCTTGCTTTTTGATCGCCTTTCCTTGCTCTGAATCGCACCAACTGAAGGGTCCAAAACTTTTTGGGCGTGGAGAGGAGGGAGAGGGCCAGATGGTGGCATGGAGAAGGGAGAGGGCAGCCTTGGGGTGTGGGCTTGGAAGATTCAAGGGGTTCTATAAAGTTGGGTGCGCAGGGTCTTATTTATAGACTCTACTGCGATCCAATGCTCCTCTTCACCCCTAACCAATCACAACCCTTTGTGAAATCAGATCTAAATCTGATTGGTGGGAATAGAGACCCTGGATTCCATCCTTAAAGGTGGCGCCTAAGACCAGTCAAACTGGTTCTATAGACGAGGGTCACTCTAAGTTTGAATCCAAGCAAGGCAGACCTGGAGTCCCATTTGTCCAATGGGACTCCTAGGCATCCCTATCCACTTGGGCACACGCCATCCTTAGGCGTGCACCCCCTTCTTTGCCAATTTCTAGAGAGGGGACAAGCCCCCTACCAGCTCTCCAATAAGTGCATGACACATGGGTCAAAATGTCCAAGGGTCAAAGGTCAACGTTTGACCAAGTCAAAGTACAAGAATTAGCAAGGTGATGAAAAATGGCAGGTGTTGACCAAAATTTATCTCATAAATAAGACAACCTTTTCTGACTTGGACAACCTCCAGTCAGACCATATGAAGGCCTCTGATTGAGCACAAACTCCTTTGGCTCAGTCAGGACAACTTATTTATGATAGTAAAAGAAGAACGTTAGGTTCAATCGAGTGCTAGCACGATTTTCTTGAACCTAATTGAATCTCATTCAGATCAATTGAACTAGATCAGTTCAATTGATGATCACCAGATTCAAACCCTTGTTTGTGTGACCCAGTTAGGTTCAGTTCTGTATGGTAATGGGATATGTCATGATCTCTATCATCGACATCATCGAAACTCCTTTCGATGGATCAGAACTCTTCTGATTCGAACAGCTAGAATGATCGATCATCTAAATCATTCTAATTGC
>QRFJ01002246.1:138041-250233 GCA_006176705.1 Cocos nucifera | reverse complement strand
AGCCTTGGGGCATGGCTAGGAGGATAGTCTATGAAAAGTGGACGCAGACAGGGTCTATTTATAGACCTCTGCTGCGCCATACAGTGCCACATCACCCCTGGCCAATCATAATTGCTTTGTTCAATCAGATCTAAATCTGATTGGATGACATCACTTGATCCAATTAGATGAGAGACCTCACAGATTCATCCTAAGGTTGTGCACCTAAGACTGGTCAAAGTCTATAGGTACGAGGGTCACCTAGTTTGAATCCAGCAAGCAACCTGGAGTCCCATTCGTATGGGACTCCGGGCATCCCTATCCATGGGCGCACGCCATCCTAGGCGTGCGCCCCCTTCTTTCCAATTTCTAGTAGAGGGGACATTAGCCCCTATCTACTCTCCAATAAGTGCATGACAGATGGGCAGATGTCCAAGGGTCAAAGGTCAATGTTTGACCAAAGTCAAAGAATAAGAATTAGTAGGTGACAAAAATGGTAGGTGTTGTCTCAAATTTATCTCATAAATTAAGACAACCCTTTTCTGACTTGGACAAGCTCCAGTCAGACCAAATAAAGGTACCTGAGTGAGCACAAACTCATTTGGCTCAGTCAAGATAACTTTTAATGATAGAAAAAAGAGAACGTTAGGCTCAATCGTGTGCTAGCACGATTTCCTTGAACCTAATTGAATCTCATTCAGATCAATTGAACTAGGATCAGTTCAATTGATGATCACCAGATTCAAACCCTTGTTTGTGTGACCCAGTTAGGTTCAGTTCTGTATGGTAATGGGATATGTCATGATCTCTATCATCGACATCATCGAAACTTCTTTCGATGGATCAGAACTCTTCTGATTCAGACAACTAGAATGATCGATCATCTAAATCATTCTAATTGCTCCCAAAATCCACCAGTGACACCTAGCAGTATATGGTGGCAACCCATCAAGAGCTGAAAATGCGAACCTCTTGGTGCAGCTACCTTGTGTGATTAAGTTCTTCTATCTTGAGCCCCGATCAGATTAGGGTTAAGGTGAACTCGTCAAACCCTAATTTCTATCATATGATTTAATCATTCGATTCAAGTCCGATGTGAAAACCTAAATAGAAACTCTTTCTATTATTTCACTCTCTGCCATGGCCATGGGCTTATGGACTTGATTCTCATGATCATCATAGGGCTGCTCCTCATCCACCGAGGTAGATAGATTCCATCTTGGTGCAATCCAATTCCTACAATGAACATGCTATAGCCAACATACACCTCAGGGTTCCGAATGGCTAGGAGATCGAGTCATGGTGTAGTCAAACTATAACACCCTCAAGGTGAACTGCCGATGCACCTCAGGTCAAAGAACCAGACACACACTACTGCAGCATCGAGTCAGTCATCGATGAGAAGGTAGACTTCCTTATGACTACTCGAGGTGGTCACGCTCAGTGCCCTCATTCTCTAACGAGTACCTATACTCTCGCTCCTGGTGTCTCCACACCATAGACTCAAGACTCATCTACTATAAAGAAGCGATTGTACACCAACCTTCTGGATCAATCACCATCCTCATGATGATCCTATGGTCAGGAGCATTTTATGAGTTAATAATGAAAATTCATGTCTTAAATTTTTCAACTCTTGAAAATAATGAATTATCATTACCATTAACTCAAAGGATGTATCACAGACACTAAATACACATATGTGATAGAAAATAACCCATTTTATTATTTATAGTCAAAATTATAATTTTGCCCTTAAAAGTGTATTACAAGTGTCAGCCAATTCTGGCTTCTAAGCCACTCATATCTAACAAACTCCCCCTTGACCTAAAGCTAATTGACTACAAATCTAAGTCTAATCTTCTCAAGGTGGGCTTCGATCTTCTGTTGGCCCAACATCTTTGTAAGTGGGTCCACCACATTGTCTGCGGAGTCGACTCTCTGGACCTCGATGTAACCCTTCTCGAGGTAATTTCGGATGAGATGATATCGTCGCTCGATGTGCTTGGACATCTGGTGAGACCTCGAGTCCTTAGCAAGCGCTTTGGTGCCATTGTTGTCATAGTACAGAGAAATGGCATCTGATGGCATCACTCCAATCTCCGTGGCAAACTTCTTATACCAGAATGCCTCCTTCACAGCTATGATGTGGAGATATATTCTGCTTCCATGGTGAAATCTGCTATCACTGTCTGTTTGAAACTTTTCCAACTAACAACTTCACAATTGTACACAAACAGACTCCTAGATGTCGATTTTCGATCATCTACATCAGACATAAAGTCTGAGTCTGTATACCCCTGGACTTGGAGTTCTCCATTACCAAAGACCAACATACATATCCTTAGTTCTTCTCAAGTACTTAAGGATACATTTCACAGAAGTCCTAGTGTTCTTCACCTGGATTTCGACTGATATCTGCTTCGTGACCACTCACGGCATGGGCTATATCAGGTCATGTACATAACATGGCATACATGAGGCTCCCTATTGCTGAAGCATAAGGGATCTTGCTCATGCATTCTATTTCCTCAGGTGTGCTAGGGCACATCTTCTTGGAAAGATGAATGCCATGTCTGAAGGGTACTAAACCCCTCTTAGAGTTTTCCATACTAAACCTCTTTAGTACTTCCTCTATGTACATCTTCTGTGAAAGTCCTAGCATCCTATTTCGGTCTATCTCTATAGACCTTAAATTCCTAGAATAAAGGATGCTTCTCCTAGGTCTTTCATGGAGAATTCTTTAGATAACCACATTTTAACTGTGGTCAACATGGGAATATCATTTCCGATAAGGAGGATGTCATCCATGTACAATACGAGGAAGACAACAGTGCTCCCACTGACCTTTTTGAAGATACATGGCTCCTCCTCATTTTTTGATGAAATCAAATATTTTGATCACATCATTAAAATGAGTGTTCCAACTCCGAGATGCTTGCTTAAGTCCATATATGGACCTTTGCAGCTTACAAACCTTGTGATCATCATCACTGGATGTGAGACCTAGTGGCTGTTCCATATAGATATCTTCCTCAAGATATCTATTTAAGAATACCGCTTTTACATCCATTTGCCATATTTCATAATCGAAATAGGCTGCAACGGCAAGTAATGTGCGAATGAATTTTAGCATAGCTACTGACGAAATGGTATCCTGATAGTCAATGCGATTTTAGCGTAGCTACTGACGAAAAGGTATCCTGATAGTCAATGCATTCGCATTGACTATACCTTTTGCTACTAATCTAGCCTTAAATGTCTCTACATTCCCATCTGCACCAATCTTTCTCTTGAAGATCCATTTACACCCAATAGGTACTATACCTTCTAGTGGATCTACTAAGGTCCAGACTTGGTTTGAGTGCATCGAGTCAATTTCTGACTTAATTGGCTCTAACCATTTCTCGGAGTCAATATCTGATATCGCTTCGTTATAGATTTTGGGATCATCAGCATGAACCCCATTACCTATGAGGAACATTTTCTCTATATCCTCTGAAATAGTATCTAAGTACCTTTCAGGGGGATGGAAAATCCTTTCAGATCTACGAGGTGGAGGAGGTGGTGTATGGATTGGCTTAACCTGATTTGGTTCCATTTGGTCCTTAGCTCGTTGCTCTTGTGAGACTTTCTCATCGAACTTGATCTACTTTTCAATGCCGCTATCTTGAATAAACTATTTTTCAAGAAAGATGGCATATTGACTCACAATCATATTGTGATCTTCTGAAATGTAGAAATACTATCCTAATGACTCTTTAGGATATCCTATGAATCAAGCTGTAAAGGACCTAAAGTCTAACTTATCCGCTTGTTGCCTTTTGACATGAGCTGGACAATCCCAAATTCTAAGATGACTCGGACTTGGTTTCTTACCATGCCATATTTCATATGGTGCAGTAGGAATGGTTTTAGAAGGAACCCTATTAGTAGGTAAATTGCAGTTAACAAATAGTATCTCCAAAAAAAATTAGGGAGGTCTGTGAAGCTCATCATTGATCGGACCATATCTAATAGGATCCTATTCCTCCGTTCTGAAATTTCGTTGAGTTGAGGTGTTCCTGGTGGGGTCCATTGAGAGACTATGCCATTTTCTTTGAGATAGTCTAGGAATTTTTGACTAAGATATTCACCTCCTCGATCTGATCGAAGAACCTTAATAGATTTTCTAATTTACTTTTCTACTTCATGTCTGAATTCTTTGAACTTTTCAAATGCTTCAGACTTGTATCTCATAAGATACACATAACCATACCTAGATAAATCATCGGTAAAGATTATGAAGTAGACTAAGTTGCCTCTAGCAAGCACATCGAATGGGCCGCATACATCTGTATGTACTAGGGCAAGAAGTTCTGTGGCCCTTTCCCCATGTCCTACAAAATGGAGCTTGGTCATTTTGCCATGAAGACAGGATTCACAAATTGGATATGACTCGAAAGTCAATGGACTCAATAGCCCAGTTTTCTCCAATTTGTTAACCCTATCTTCTGCTATATGACCTAATCTTAGGTGCCATAGATACCTATCATTAGGACTATCCCTAGGACGTTTTGATTTTATGGTATTCACATTTTGCTCAAAGTTAAAAATAGATACATCAACATATAACTAATAAAGACCGTTAATAAAAAAACCATTTGCAATTTTATTTCTTTCATACAGAATGTTACAATGGTCCTTAAGAAAATTAATTACATAGCCTTCTAATGCAAGACAAGAAATAAAAATCAAATTCCTGCTTGCTGTAGGTACATTATAACAGTCTTTTAATACTAAGTCTAAACCAAATGGTAGTCGAAGAGGGTATGTTTCCACGGCCACGGCAGCAACCCTTGCTCTATTTTTGATTCATAGGATCATCTCACCATCCCTCAATCTCCTGCTATCCTCAAGATCCTGCATAGAAGTGCACAAGTGAGCACTAGAACTAGAGTCAAACACCTAACTGGATATAGAAGAAATCGTAAGGTTAGACTCAATAACAAGCATACCTCCAGAAGGACCTACCTCCATCTTCTTTAGGGTGGCCAGGTAAGTAGGATAGTTTCACTTTTAGTGGCCATCATTATTGCAATGGAAATACTTTCCTTTATCAGCGACCTTTTTCTTCGGCTCTGTCTTTTTCTTCTTTCCTCCTTCCACCTTTTGCTTTTTCGTAGACTTTTTTTTCCTTCCAAAAGACTTTTCTTTGGAAGAAGTTCATTCCATAGCAAGCACTGAGCCTTTAGAACTTTTCATGGAAAGCTCAGCAGTAACCAGCATGTTCATAAGCTCGACCAAGGAGTTTTAAAGTTTATGCATATGGTAGTTCATGATGAACTGCCCATACGCATCGATCAAGGATTGCAGAATTGTGTCATTTTGTAGATCCAAGTCCAACCTCACTCCGAGCTTCTCAAGCTCTTCCAAGTTTTTGATTATTATCAGATAATGATCTTAGACTGACTGCCCATCATGCATCTTAGCCTTGAACAGTCATTTAGTGACTTGATACTCGACTGCATGACTCTGTTCACCAAACATCTCCTGTAGGTGAGCCAACATTTGGCGAGCAGTTCTGATATCTTCATGTTGGCACTGAAGCTCCTCAGACATCAAACCCAACATATAGTATCTGATCTTATTATCTTCGTCTGTTCACTTATCCAGAGATGCTCTCTATTCGGTGGATAGACGAGCAGGTAAGATGGGAGAGTCCTGATCTAATACACGAGTTAACTTCTCAGAACCCAAAATGATTTTAAAGTTTTAGAGCCAATCCTTATAATTTAGTTCAGTCAGCCTGTGGGTGTCTAGAATTCGTGCTAGTGGGTTGGATGTAGACATTTTTCTGTAGAGAGTTAAAATTTTTAGTTAGATAATGTAATTAAGACTTAACCAATTTATTTAAAAATTTTATTTTTAAATAAATTAGCTTTCACTATTTTCTCAGATTCCTACACTTCCTCTGTAGAGATGTGAAAATCTCCATGATTACTGATTTTTAGTAGGTGGTGCTGTCCCACCGACTTACTCATCACTTCATCTAACAGTTACTGATGATGGGTTAGCCAATGGATGAACAATTCTTGTTCAATGATTCTCTAATCATGGTGTGCCCAAACTTGATCTCTAATTCATGAATCTCACCGTGTCCGGTATATTGATCCACTCCTTAGTTAAGTCAAACCCACCATTTGCACAGATTGGATTCCTAATTGAGTCTCTCACCGTATCTAGAATATTGAGCCCAATTCATCCTCCAGTCTATAGCATCCAATGCCTAATAGACATGGTTGTATCTTCTTGGTGCAATTGAGCCATTGTAATCGATCGAGAACAATAAACCCCAGAAAGGGCCCGCACATCTACAATGGTGGAAGACCTTAGACTTAATCTTTTCTTAGGAAGATTTGATTTAGGTCTCATTAAACTAGACTTGTCATAGTCATAACCATTATGACTAACCTAGTGGCGTGGGTTAGCTCGGATTATTCACCATGTCAGATCAGAACTGAGTCAACAAACATGGCCAGGTAAGTAAGACCGGTGGAATGGATATGCCATTAACTCGATAAGAACGCATTCGAGTCGAGTAGCTCCCAATTGAAAGCGAATGTCTCGGTGCAACTACTTTTCTGATTATATTCTTCTATCTTGAGCCTCGATCAGATTAGGGTTAAGGTGAACTCGTCAAACCCTAATTTCTATCATATAATTTAATCATTCGATTCAAGTTCGATGTGAAAATCCTAATAGAAACTCTTTCTATTACTTCACTCTCTGCTATGGCCGTGGGCTTATGGACTTGATTCTCATGATCATCATAGGGCTGCTCCACATCCACCGAGGTAGATAGATTCCATCTTGGTGCAATCCAATTGCTACAATGAACATGCTATAGCCAACATACACCTCAGGGTTTCGAATGGCTAGGAGACTGAGTCATGGTGTAGTCAAACTATAACACCCTCAAGGTGAACTGCCAATGCAACTTAGATCAAAGAACCAAACACACCACTACAGCATCGAGTCAGTCATCGATGAGAAGGTAGACTTTCTTATGACTACTTGAGGTGGTCACGCTTAGTGCCCTCATTCTCTAATGAGTACCTGTACTCTCGCTCTGATGTCTCCACACCATAGACTCAAGACTCATCTACTATAAAGAAGTGATTGTACACTAACCTTTCGGATCAATCACCACCCTTATGATGATCCTATGGTCAGGAGCATTTTATGAGTTAATAATGAAAATTATTGTCTTAAATTTTCAACTCTTAAAACTAAGAATTATCATTATCATTAACCTAAAGAATGTATTACAAATACTAAATACACATATGTGATAGAAAATAATCCATTTTATTATTTATAATCAAAATTATAATTTTTCCTTAGAAGTGTATTACAAGTGTCAGCCAATTCTAGCTTCTAGGGCACTCATATCTAACACTTTCCCCATGTTCTACAAAAGGGAGCTTAGTCATTTTGTCATGAAGACATGATTCATAAATTGGATATGACTTGGAAGTCAACGTACTCAATGGTCTGATTTTTTTCAATTTGTTAATCCTATCTTCTGCTATATGATCTAGCCTTAGGTGCCATAGATACCTATCATTTGGACTATTCCTGGGTCATTTTGATTTTATGGCATTCACATTTTGCTTGATATTAAAGATAGATACATCAATATATAACTAGTAGAGACCGTTAATAAGGAAACCACTAGCAATTTTATTTCTTTCATAAAGAATATTACAATGGTCGTTAAGAAAATTAATTACATAGCATTTTTGTCCTAAACATGAAACAAAAATCAAATTTTTGCTTGCAGCAGGCACATAATAACAATCTCTAAGTATTAAATTTAAGCCAGATGGTGGTCAAAGTGGATAGGTTTGCATGACCATAGTAGCAACCCTTGCTCCATTTTTGACTCATAGGATCATCTCTCCATCCCTCAGCCTCCTGTTATCCTCAAGACCCTGCATGGAAGTGCACAAATGAGCACTACAATTAGAGTCAAGCACCCCACTGGATGCAGAAAAAATCATAAGGTTAGATTCAATAACGAGCATACCTTCAGAAGGACCTATCACCTTCTTATTCTTCAAGGTGGCCAGGTATGAAGGGAAGTTTTGCTTCTAGTGGCCATCAGTATTACAATGGAAACATTTTCTTTTGTCAGCAATTTTCTTTTTCAGTTCTGGCTTCTTTTTCTCTACACCTTCGATCTTCTATCTTCTATTTTCTCATAAACTTCTTCTTCTTCCCAAAAGACTTGCTCTTGAAAAAAGTCTGGTCCATAACAAGTACTGAGCCTTTAGAACCTTTCATAGAAAGCTCAGCAGTAACTAGCATATTCATAAACTTGGCTAGAGTATTCTAAAGTTTATGCATATGGTAGTTCATGATGAACTGCCCATACGCATTTGTCAAGGATTGCAGAATTATATCATTCTGCAGTTCTTGGTCTAACTTCACTCCGAGCTTCTCAAGTTCTTGCAAGTTCTTGATCATCATCAGACAATGATCTTGGATTGACTGCCCATCATGCATTTTAGCCTTAAATAGTCATTTAGTGATCCGATATTTGGCTGCACGACTGTATTCATCAAATAAATCTTGCAAGTAAGCCAACATTTGGTAGGTAGTTTTGATATCTTCATGTTGGCACTGAAGTTCATCAGACATCGAGCCCAACATGTAGTATCTAGCCTTATTATCTTCATCCATCCATTTGTCAAGAGATGCTCTCTATTCAGTGGATGGATGAGTTGGTAAGGTGGGGGGATCCTGATCCAATACATGAGTCAACTTCTCAAAATCCAAAATAATTTTGATGTTCTGAAGCCAATCCTTGTAATTGAGTCAAGTTAATCTATGGATGTCTAGGATATGGGCTAGTGGATTGGACATGGATATTTTTCTTTTTCCTACAGAGAGTCAAAGTTTCTAGTTAGATTTTGTAATTAAGACTTGACCAATTTATTTAAGGGTTTGATTTTTAAACAAATTAGCTTCTACTATTTTCTTGGATCCCTACACTCCCTCTGTAGAGATGCGAAAATCTTCATGATTACTGATTTCTAGTGGATGGTGTGGTCCCACCAATTGACTCATCACTGAAAGGAATATGTCCTCAAGCTAATTTAATTTTTGGATGTTCTTTGTCTTTTAGACTCATGTAATGACATTTTTTAATAAATAAAGATATTTATTTCATCATATGCAGTGTCTTATTATTTATATAAGATTATGATGAACTATATAAATTAGGGCTATGATTTTAGGATTATGATGAGATCATACTAGTGAGACCTAAAATCTTAAAATCCTAATTTAAATATTCTTAGTCGATGGGACATTGAGTTAGGGATCAATATTTTTTGGTAAGACTAGCACATTCTTTGTATGCTCGATTAAGAGGGTGATTGATCTCACAATAACTTGTGTATGACACTAATACAAGAATGTGGGTGCTCATTAGAGAATGAGTTTACTGAATTGATTCAAATTGAGAATATCTAATGGAGTCTTATCTACATGTCAATAGATGGTTCTCATAGTAAAATTTGTGCATGTAATCCTTTGACCTAAAACTACCATAAAATTATAATATATATATATATTATATATATATATATATAAATCCATATTTAGGTTCATACTCATTCATGACTTAGTTATGTATGGGATGATCTTGATATGGTAGGTTATATATATGAAGATTGTGAGTTGGTTAACAAGGAATCGATCACTCCTGGTAAGAAAAACAGCATCCTACCTGCTTCAAACAAATAATGATTCAGGAAGACTTTGATCAATGCATGATAAAAATTAGAAATGGTTTCTAATATTTTATTAAATGAATCATTATCATAAGATTGAAAGAGAAATGAATATGATATTGGGATTGATATATTTTCATACCTAGAGTAATATTCAGGATGCAGGAAGATCGAAGGATCTAGTTGCATGGTAATTTTCACTGAAGGGTATTTTTGATATTTCAATCAAAATTTCACATCTTTCAGATAGTCATGAAACGTTGCTAGACGTCAATCATGTCTTGTGGGTTTGATCAAATTAAAATTTTAATTTGATCATTTAATTAGAAAGTGTTCTAAATTAAGTCAAATTGGGTTGGCTAGTTTTGACATAAATCGGTTTGGTTGAGTTCTAACCAGATTAGATCAAATCACACCCTGACTCACTGCTAGTTAGATGTGAAACCCAATAGATCACACACAAAGAGAATTGATTAAGGATCTAATTAGATTAGACCATGTTTGCAAGATGAATATGCTAGCACATACAGTAAATCCTAGCACCTGGATTCGTATTGGATTCGAATTGGCTTCTGATTTGGGCTAATTAATATTCGATTTGAGCCAAATAATATTTGGTCTTGAGTTGGATTAACCTAGATTGATTGGGCTTTAGATTGGGTGCCACATACCTACATCCCATGTGCCAGAGAGTCTCTCTCTTGCACGTCGGAAGTCTTTCATGCGCAAAGGACTCTTTGACGCATGGAATAAGATGGCGCCTACCTTCTTTGACTTTTCTCATATGTTATGTCGTGTAAATATTTTTTAATTAGCACGGACATCTGATATGGGGCACAGAAGAGTCCTTCTATAGATGAAATACTTTTTTTTCCTTTTAAATTTTTCGTCCAGGATGTTTTGTCGCCCAAGACTCCTTGCCGTCCAAGACTCCATGCCGCCTACTCCTCCTTGACGTCTCTTGGACTAAGTTAAAGTCTCTTGGGCCTTTGACTATTCAAAGTTTATCTCCATGCCATCTTGTTGATTGGGCATCCCATTTTAGAGTCATTGGATGGCCTTGTTTCATGATCTAATGGATGAAAAGGGTGGCGCCAAAGATGAATTATTGCGACTCTTTGTAAAAACTTAGGTAGAATTAATCCAAGAGTCCTTCTACTTTAAGGCACCTCTTGGACTAAGTCTATATCTCTTTTTTTTTTTACTGATGTGTGAGATTGGCTGATGGGGCTTGAGAATTTGATGAGGAAAGGGTGTGAGATTTTTTGTTGGCACCCCTACGTACATTATAAATAGGGGTGCACACCAAGAGTCCGAGTGAGTGAACATTATCTTTTCTTTCTTACAAGAGTTTCTGTTTATCAACATTTCTTTCTTCCTTTCTCTTATCTAGACCTTGTCATTATAAGGATAAGAAGTCATCTTAAGTCTAAGAGATTAGTTAGAAAAATTAAGAAGACAAAAGAAAAAGAAAGATAGTTAAGGAAAGGCAAGGAAGGTGACATAAAGGCTTAAGAAGGTCTTGTCCATTTAATTAAAGTTCTTATTATAAGAATTTTAATTATATAAATTAGAGGTGCTGGTGTCTTGGTCAAGTCTTTATGTGGATCAACACAGGAGGGTGAACACATGGGCACCTGATGGAACCCCTAACGAACTACTACCGACGATCAGGGTCGATTTAGGGTTTAGCGATAAGAGGTATGTTCTAATACTTTCTTTTATATTATAAATGCATGTTATATGATTTAATTGCTAATAAGGTGGTCCTAGAGTTTGGGTTTGGTTTATTTGATTTTATATTTTTGCTTTAAAATTGGTGCTTCTGCCCTGTACACCAAATCCATCAGTGGTATCATAGCAAGCCTTATTAGGTTAAATCATATAATGCTTTGCTTACAGTATAATGGCATAAATGAAAAACATGATATAATATTTTTATCATATTTTTATTTATATGATGAGATCATATTCTTTTACTTATCATAATGAGATTATGTTGTATATGTTATTCTATAAAAGTTGCCTTGATATAGTGGAAAGTATTCACTATATAATGATGGTTGTCCTAGAATAATTATACGTGAATTTTATCATAATTAATGCTATTAGGCATTTAGTTTAATTTAAATCAGAATGTACATCAAGACCTTTTAAATCCCTCTATGAAAAATTATATTAAGTTGTAGTGTAATTAATCTATAGATGAATCAATCAGGATGTCTAATTGATCTATCAGTGCCCAGGAAAATTGGTTCATGATTGGTAAAGAGAACAAGATTTTTTAATTGGTTCCGTTGTCTAACCTGGCCAAATTTATTGTTGTCTAAGGAATGCAACAGATGGACTCCCATTTCTCTCCCATTTATCTGGCCGATTTGATTAATTTAATTTCAGATTGAAATGCTTAATATTATATTCACTACATTAAGGCCTTCCTTCATACTATTTTCTTATTATGTCCAAAACCATATTATTTCTGTTGTATAACCATAAGATCCATCATGAAAAAAGATGTAATATTAATCTAGTGCATTGAGATGCTTACGGCATTTTGAATATACTACTTTGTTGTGTAACCACAAAAATAGTTATATTTCATTTTTGACTATATAGAAATGAAGGGTTCTACTTAAATTAAAACATTAAAGTTTGTTATGTTAACACAAGGCTATTAATATTTTAGAGGCAAAAGTTTTTTGAGAATTGCATAAAATGCAATTAAAAAGAGTTTCCTAGCTTTGAACTTATAATAAGTTTGTTGTGCAATCATAAGACTTTTTATAAGAAATTAGGATCTTATTCTCGGTAAGAAAATCAATAAGAGGGTTATGATTTTTAGGGAGAGACATAATTAAATTAAGTCCTAATTTAATTATGTTTGTCATCATGAATTATTTGCTTATGTATTATTCTTTATTATGTAGATTAAATGGCTTTTTTACTTTCATTACATTCAATTTTGGATTCAAATAAATTGACTGATCAAAACTATGTTGATTGGTTGAGAAATCTTAAAATTGTACTCAATCAAGAGAAACTCTCCTATATTCTTGACACCCCTGATCCTAAGCCATTAGGAAATGATGCCACAGATGAAGATAAGTGCACATACAAGATGTGGTAAAATAATTTCCTTATTACCAAATGCATCATACTTACCTCTATGAATAATGAATTACAGAAGCAATATGATAGCATGGACACTCAATCCATATTACTCAATCTAAAAGAGCTTTATGGAGAGCATAGTAGGACTGCTAGATATGAGATATCTAAGCAATTATTTCATGCAAGAATGGAAAAAGGAACATCTGTACAAAATCATGTTTTGATGGTAATTGACCTAATCACTCGATTAAGCCAATTAGGTTTTGTAATGGATGGAGAGTTAAGTTAAGATTTGATCCTGCAATCACTCTAAAAATCATTTTCTCAGTTTGTCATGAACTATCACATAAACAAACTGAATTCTTCATTGCCTGAGCTATTAAATATGCTCAAGACAGTACAAAGCCATATCAAGAAAGATAAGGCTCCTCTTCTTCTTATGGAAGGGATCTCTAAGAAGAAGGCAGGCAAAAAGGGTCCAAAGAGAAGGTTGAATTCTAAAAGTGGTATAAATAAGAAGAAAAGGAGGAAGAAGGTTTCCGGATAAACGACCTATTTTCACTACAATAAAGCAGGTCATTGGAAGAAGAATTGCAAGGCTTACCTTGCAACCGTGAAGTTTGGTGCAAATAATGTACCAAAAGGTATGTATGAGATACATACCATATTATCAATAAATTCTTCCATTTCAAATTCTTGGGTATTAGATACTGACTGCAATTTTCATATCTGCAAATCTTTGCAGGGACTGCAAAAAATTAAGAGTTTGAAGAAAGATGACTTCAAGCTTTATGGCGCTGGAGGAGAATCTATCCAGGCAGAAGCTCTCGGGACAAATATATTGAAGTTACCTTATGGAAAGATCTTAGAGCTTACAAATTATTATTATATTCCTAAGATCATTAGAAATATTATATCTATACCCTTATTATTAAAACAAGGTTATAGTCTTAATGTAACGAGCTAAGGTTGCTCGATCAAATATTCTAATGAAATTATTTGTTTTGGCATATTTAGCAATGGTTTGTTGACTCTACGTTTGGATAATAATATATTTCATATTGATGAAAATAAAAAATGTAAGAGAGATGACATAAATAATACTTTACTTCTGGCATTGTCGATTAGGTCATATTAGTGAGGCTAGGATTAACAAGTTATACAAAGAAAAGTTCTTTGATCCTTTTTGATTATGAATCATTGGGAACTTGTGAATCATGCCTCATGGGATAAAATGACCAAGATTCCATTTAGTGGACATGGAGAAAGGACAAATGAGTTATTAGGACTTGTACATACGGATGTATGTGGTCCTATGACAACTCAAGCCAGAGGAGGATACTCTTATTTTATTACATTCGTTGATGATTTATCTAGGTTTGGATATGTGTATCTTATGAAACACAAATCAGAAGCCTTTGATAAATTTAAAGAGTATCAAAGTATGGTCGAAAAACAAACTGGACAATGTATAAAAATCCTTCGATCTGATCGGGAAGGAGAATACTTATCTAGTGAGTTTCTTGACTATCTTAAAGTTAAAGGGATTCTCTCTGAATGGACACCTCCTTATACACCACAATTAAATGGTGTAGCCGAAAGAAAAAATCATACCTTATTAGATATGGTATGGTCCATGATGTGCTTCACTGAATTACCTATTTTCTTCTGGGGTCATGCTCTGGAGACTGCAATTTACATCTTGAATAGAGTACCTTCTAAATCTGTATCTAGTACTCCATATGACATATGGAGAAGTAAGAAACCTAATCTTAAGTATCTTAAGATATGGGGTTGTCCAGCTTATGTCAAAAGAAATTTTGGACATAAACTTGATGCTAGATCAGATAGATGTCTATTTATAGGATATCCTAGAAATAGTATAGGATATTTATTCTACCATCCTACTGAACAAAAGGTATTTGTAAGTAGGCATGCCACTTTCATGGAAAAAAAATTTATCCTAGAAAAGGGCAGTGGCAGAAATATTGAACTTAGTGAAGTTCAAGAAAATCAAATAGAAATTTCTCAACCATATAATCACATAAAAGAATCAGAACACATAACTCCTATCCATAGGTCTAAAAGTATTAGAAATTCACCTATAAGGTATGGGTTCATTATTGAGAACAATGAAGCCCAAGTCATTGAGAATGACGAACCTCTGACCTATATGGAAGCAGTCAAAAGTAAGGACTCTTACAAATGGCTGGCTGCCATGCAATCCGAAATAGAATCCATGCACACCAACAAAGTATGGACTTTGGTGGATGCACCAAAGGATATAAATCCTATTGGATGCAAATGGATTTTTAAGAAAAAGATTGGAGCTGATGGTCAAATTGAAACCTATAAGGCCAGATTGGTGGCTAAGGGTTTTAGGAAAAAATAGGAGATTGATTATGATGAAACATTTTCACCTGTTGCCATGCTCAAATCTATTCGGATTATGCTTGCTATAGTAGCATACCATGACTATGAAATATGGCATATGGATGTAAAGACTGCCTTCCTTAATGGTTTCCTTGAGGAGGAAGGTCTATATGTCACAAGCCAGAGGGATTTGAGTCAAATGAGAGACCAAATCAGGTATGCAAAGCTTAAGAGATCTATTTATGGATTAAAGCAAGCATCAAGGAGTTGGAACATCCTATTTTGATGAAATAAATAAAAGAGTTTGGTTTTATCAAGAATTGTGGATGAACCATGTGTGTATAAGAAAACTAGTAGGAGAATACCATAGTCTTCTTGGTTCTGTATGTAGATGACATACTCCTCATTGGGAATGATATTCCCAATGTTACAATTAGTCAAATTATGGCTATCAAATAAGTTTTCCATGAAAGATTTGGGAGAAGCATCCTATATACTAGGAATAAAGATCTATAGAGATAGATCTAAGAGGATGCTAGGCTTGTCCCAATCAAGGTACATTTAACTTAATACTGAAAAGATTCAGTATGGATGGGAAGTAAAAGAGGTTATTTACCCATGAGTCAAGGCATACATCTCTCTAAAAAAATGTATCCAAAGATACCAGAAGAGAGAAATAGAATGTGTTCTATTCCTTATGCTTCGGCTGTAGGATCAATAATGTATGCTATGTTATGTTCAAGGCCTGATGTTGCTTATGCTTTAGGCATTGCAAGTAGATTTCAAGCTGATCCAGGAGAGGACCATTGAAAAGCTGTGAAAAATATTCTTAAGTACTTAAGAAGGACTAAAGATATTTTTCTTGTATATGGTGGTTCTGATCTTAAACTAGAAGCATATTCTGACTCTAGTTTTCAATCAGACTCAGATGATAGCAAATCCATTTTAGGGTATGTCTTTTCTCTAAACGGTAGGGCAGTGAGTTGGAAGAGTACTAAGCAGCCAATTGTAGCTGACTCAACCATTGAAGTAGAATACATAGCTGTAAGTGAAGCCACCAAGGAAGCTGTCTAGATGAAGTTCATCACTGAATTAGGTGTTATTCCTAAAATTGAGAATCTAGTACCACTTTACTGTGATAATACCGAAGTTGTAGCTCAAGCAAAGGAACCAAGATCTCATCATAAATCCAAACACATTTTGAGATGCTTCCATCTCGTTCGAGAAATTATTGAAAGACAAGATGTGGTCATAGAATGAGTGGATACAAAGAACAACATAGTAGACCCATTCACTAAGGCTTTACCACTATAACTGCTTGATCACCACCTTGATTATGTGGGATTAAAATATAAGGCCGATTGGCTTTAGTGTAAGTGGGAGATTGAAAAGAATATGCCCTCAAGCCAATTTATTTTTGGAATGTTCTTTGTCTACCATACTCATGTAATGACATTTTTCAATAAATAAAGGCATTTATTTCATCATATGCAGTGTCTTATTATTTATTTAAGATTATGATGAACTCTATAAATTAGGACTATGGTTTTAGGATTATGATGAGATCATACTAGTGAGACCTAAAATCTTAAAACCCTAATTTAAATATTCCTAGTCGATGGGACATTGAGTTAGGGATCAATGTTTTTCGGTAAGACTAGCACATTCTTTGTATTCGATTGAGAGGGTTGATTGATCTCACAATAACTTGTGTATGACACTAATACAAGAATGTGGGTGCTCATTAGAGAATGAGTTCACTGAATTGATCCAAATTGAGAATATCTAATGGAGTCTTATCTACATGTCAATAGATGGTTCTCATAGTGGAATTTGTGCATGTAATCCTTTGACCTAAAACTACCATAGAATCTTATATATATAAATCCATATTTTGGTTCATACTCATTCATGACTTAGTTATGTACGGGATGATCTGGATATGGTAGATTATATATATGAAGATTGTGAGTAGGTTAACAAGAAATCGATCTCTCCTGGTAAGAGGAAATAGCATCCTACCTGCTTCAAACAAATAATGATTCAGGAAGACTTTGATCAAAGCATGATGAAAATTAGAAATGGTTTCTAATATTTTATTAAATGAATCATCATCATAAGATTGAAAGAAAAATGAATATGATATTGGGATTGACATATTTTCATACCCAGAGTCATATTCAGGATGCAGGAAGATCGAAGGATCTAGTTGCATGGTAATTTTCACTGAAGGATATTTTTGGTATTTTCCATCAAAATTTTCACATCTTTCTGAGATAGTCATGATATGTTGCTAGACGTCAATCATGTCTTATAGGTTTGATCAAATTAAAATTTTAATTTGATCATTAAATTAGAAAGTGTTCTAAATTAAGTCAAATTGGGTTGGCTAGTTTTGACCTAAATCGGTTTGGTTGAGTTCTAACCAGATTAGGTCAAATCACACCCAGACTTCACTGCTGGTTAGATGTGGAACCCAATGGGATCACACACAAAGAGAGTTGATTAAGGGTCTAATTGGATTAGACCATGTTTGCAAGATGAACATGCTAGCACATGTAGCAACCCTAGCACCTGGATTCGAATTGGATTCGAATCGACTTCCGATTTGGGCTAAATTAAGATCCGATTTGAGCCAAATAGGATTTGGATTCTTGAAGTTGGATTAACCTAGATTGATTGGGCTTTAGATTGGGGCATGCCACATACCTGAATCCCACATGCTAGAGAGTCTCTCTCTTGTGCGTGGGAAGTCTTTCATGCGCAAAGAATTTTTGGCGCATGGAATAATTTGTTGGCGCCTACCTTCTTTGACTTTTTTCCCATTTGTTATGTCATGTAAATATTTTTTTAATTAGCATGGACATCTGATATGGGGTGATAGAAGAGTCCTTCCCATAGATGAAATACTTCTTTTTCATTTTTAAATTTTTTGCCCAGGATGTTTTATCGCCCAAGACCCCTTGCCGCCCATGACTCCATGCCGCCTACTCCTCCTTGACGTCTCTTGGACCAAGTCAAAGTCTCTTGGGACTTTGACTATTCAAAGTTTATCTCCACACCTTCATGCTGATTGGGCATCCCTTTTTAGAGCCATTGGATGGCCTTGTTTCATGATCTAATGGATGAAAAGGGTGGTGCCAATGATGAATTATTGCGACTTTTCGTAAAAACTTATGTAGAATTAATCCAAGAGTCCTACTTTAAGGCACCTCTTGGACTAAGTCTATATCTCATTTTTTTCTACTAAAGAGGCATGAGATTGGCTGATGGGGCATGACAATTTGATGAGAAAAGGATGTGAGGCTTTTTGTTGGCACCCCTACGTACATTATAAATAGGGGTGCACACCAAGAGTCCGGGTGAGTGAACCTTATCTTTTCTTTCTTACAAGAGTTATTTTTTATCCAATTTTCTTTCTTCCTTTCTCTTGTCTAGACCTTGTCATTATAAGGATAAGAAGTTATCTTAAGACTAAGAGATTAGGAAGGAAAATTAAGAAGACAAAAGAAAAAGAAAGATAGATAAGAAAAGGCAAGGAAGGTGACATAAAGGCTTAAGAAGGTCTTGCCCATTTAATTAAAGTTCTTATTATAAGAATTTTAATTATATAAATTAGAGGTGCTGGTGTCTTGGTCAAGTCTCTATATGGATCAACATTGGAGGGTGAACACGTGGGCACCTGGTGGAACCCCTGACGAACTACTTCCGACAATCAGGGTCAATTTAGGGTTTAGCGATAAGAGGTATGTTCTAATACTTTCTTTTATATTACAAATGCATGTTATATGATTTAATTGCTAATTAGGGTCAATTTCATGTTTTTTCTTTGAAATCCATGCTTCGGCCCTGTACACCAAATCCATCCATCACCTCACCTAATAGTTATTGATGCTGGATTTGCTAATGAGTGAATAATTCTTGTCCAATGATCTCTAATCATAGTGCACCCAGACTTGGTCTCTAATTTATGAATCTCACCATTCTCGAAATATTGATCCACTCCTTAGTTAAGTCAGACCCACCATTTGCATAGATTGGATTCCTAATTAGGTCTCTCACCGTATCCAAAATATTGAGCCCAATCCATCTTCTAGCCCGTAGCATCCAATGCCTAATAGACATAGTTGCATCTTCCAGGTGCAACTGAACCACTATGACCAATCGAGAATAATCAACCCTAGGAAGGGTCCGCACATCTACAATGATGGAAGATCTTAGACTTAATCTTTTCTTAAGAAGATTTGATTTAGGTCTCTTTAAACTTGACTTGACATAGCTATAACCATTATGACTAACCTAGTAGCATGGGTTAGCTCGGATTGTTAGCCACCTTAGATTAGGACTGGGCTGACAAATATGGTTAGGTAAGTGAAACCGGTGGAAGGGATATGCCATTAATTCGATAAGAATGCATTCGAGTCGCGTATCTCCTAATTAAAAACTAGTGGGTCATGTCTACCAAAACTTATCTTAGACACCAAATTGTTGAACCAGAACCAATCCTGTTAGCCTATAATCCAGACTCTAACCATCGAGCCTAATTAGGTCTTAACTTGATCGATCACTCATGTGACTGGACCTTAACCTAGACTTAATCCTATTAGGCTAGTCAATTTAAGTACTCTTGATCCCACCTAACCAACTCTTGATTCGATTTGATCAACCGCTAGACCAAATTAAGCTACCTAAGCCCAAATCCAATTTTATGAATATATCTTAGTTCTAAAATTTCTTAATTTTAGATCTAATATATTTTATAATCTTAATTCTCAATTAAGTTTAGTGTTCATAAATAAAACATGTATATAAAATTCTAGGATTTCAGGATCTAGGTTTTATAGAAAATAAGTTTTTTGATTTTTGATTAAAGTGAACGTGCAGCACCCCTACACACCATAAGAACATCCCATCGAATGGGAGGAGAGGGCCTTTAATCCCTACTTCATTCTTATGATCAGACGGCCAAGGAGAATGCCTTAATCAAAAACATGATAAATCTACAAAACTAGTTAGATCTACATCTATATCACATATATAAAAATTAATCTAACTAAAAATATGTTTTGCATACATCTCATGTATCATATCATGCACATTTTTAGATCTAAATTATCTCATAAATATCTAAAAAATAAGATTTAAATTTGATCATATCAAATTAAAATTTATTTTAGATAAATTTGTAGAACTATTCTATAACTTATCTAAACATGCATCTATCATATCTCATATGAACAAATTAAATAAATTTATTTTCTATTTTTTAGATATAATTATAATATTTATAATATTAAAAAATAATAAATAAATAGATTTGAAAATTATAATTAATTAAATTAAAATTATAATCATGCTAGACTACACATAGAACAATTCTATTCCTAGTCTAGTCATTCATCTCACACATCTTAGATCTAGATTATTTAATTTTTAATTTTTTAATTTTAGATCTAATCACATCTATTGTGATATCTAAAATTAACTAATTATCAAATCAAAAATAAATTTAAATCAGATCTAATGAATTATGGAACCTAGCTCTGATACCAGTTGAAGGAAAAAAATATATTTTTTGGATTAGGTTCGTTCAGATCTGATTAGATCAGGAGGGATATTTTAATTTTTTTTTCTAAGATCCTAACTAGATATGAGACTCCTCAAATCTAATCTTATTTATTTGATAATAAAAATAAAAATAAAAATTTAATTTAATTTAATTATATCTTTGTTTTGGGTAATCTAATTATCCTATGATGATCTCGATGTTTGCCTGAGGTTCTGGATTTAGCCATGCAAGTGCCTGGCCTCTATCGGTATCCACTCGAGCAGGATCTAAAGATCTTCTTCTTCTTAATCAATTCTCTAAAAATCAAAATTAGATCTGATCTTGAAGGTCTTCAAAACTACTTTTGAAGAACAATCATTGTCTCTTATAGTAGTGTTGCCTTCTTCTTTTCCTGGCATCTTTCACTTGCTTGGATCGCTCCTTATTCATGCCCAAAAGCCCTTGGGCATGGAGAGGAGAGAGAGAACAAAAGGGTGGCATGGAGAAGGAGGGAGAGGGGCTATGTGGCATGGGCTAAAGGTAGAATCATTGAATTTTAGGTGGAGACAGGGTTTATACGGACCTTACTGTGCCATGCAGTGCCACATCATCCTGGCCAATCAGGCCCTTTGTGCAATCAGGTCTAAATCTGATTGGTGGGATGATATCATCTAATCCAATCAGATGAGAGATCCTCAAAACTCTCCTTAGGTGGTGCCAAGACTGGTCAAACAAGACTTCTTGACGCCACATAGTTTAATCTCCTGAAGCAACCTGGAGTCCCATCTGTATGGGACTCCATGTTTTATCCTCATGGGGCGCTGTGCACCCCTTTCCTATTTGCTTTTTAGTAGGTGGGCAAGTCCCTAAGTACTCTCCTATGGGTGCATGACACATGGACTGATGTCTAGGTGTCCAGTGTCAATATTTGACCAATGTCCGAAGACAAGATTTAGTAGGTGATGAAAAATGATAGGTATTATCTAAAATTTATCTCATAAATTAAGACAACCCTTTTCTAATCTAGACAAGCTCTAATAAGATCAAGTAAAGATTTTTGAGTAAGCACAAACATATTCGGCACAATCGAGACAAGCTTTAATGATTGTTAAAGGAGAACATTAGGCTCAATCGTGTGCTAGCACGATTTTCTTGAACCTAATTGAATCTTATTCAAATCAACTGAACTGGGTTAATCCAATTGATGATATCTAGATCCAAACCCTTATTTTTATGACCCAATTAGGTTCAGATCCATATGGTAATGGGATATATCATGATCTCTATCATCGACATCATCGAAACACCTTTCGATGGATCAGAATATTTTTGATTCAGACAACTAGTATGATCAATCATCCAAATCATTCCAATTACTCCTAAAATCCACCAGTGACACCTAGCAACATATGGTGGCAACCCATCAGAACTAAAAGTGAACCTCTCGATGCAATTACCTATGTTATTAAGTTTCTCTATCTTGAGCTCCGATCGGGTTAGAGTTAAGGTGATCTCGTCAAACCCTAATTTCTATCATATGAACTAATCATTGGATTCAAGTTCAATGTGAAAATTCTAATAGAAACTCTTTATATTATTTCACTCTGCCATAGCCATGGGCTTATGGACTTGATTCTCATGATCTTCATAAGACTGCTCCTCATCTACCGAGGTAGAAAGATCTCCTATTGGTGCAATCCAATTCCTACAATGAACATGCTATAACCAACATACACCTCAGGATTCCGAATGGCTAGGAGATCGAGTTATGGTATAGTCAAACTATAACATCCTCAAGGTAAACTATCGATACACCTTAGGTCAAAGAATCAGCGACACTATTGTAGCTTTGAGTCTATCATCTTTGAGAAGGTAGACTTCCTGATGACTGCTTGAGGTGGTCACGCTCAGTGCCCTCATTTTCTAATGAGTATCTGTACTCTCACTTTGGTGTCTTTACCCCATAGACTCAAGATTCATCTATCCAAATGAAGCAATCGTACACCAACCTTTCAGATCAATTACCATCTTCATGATGATCCTACGGTCGGAAGCATTTTATGAGTTAATAATGAAAATTTATGTCTTAAATTTTCAACTCTTGAAAATATGAACTATCATTACCATTAACTCAAGGGATGTATTACAGACACTTTTAAATACACACTATGATAGAAAATAACTTATTTTATTATTTATAGTTAAAATTATAATTTTGCCCTTAAAAGTATATTACAAGTATTAGCTAATCTGGTTTCTAGAGCACACATATCTAACAATTATATTCTTAATTTTAAATATGATATGAGTCTTTGAATAGTCTATGACTATATAGAGATAGATCATGATCAAGCAATATGATCCATGCTTAGCAAGATTGGCTATGCTCGAGAATCAATCGTAGATCTACTTATTTCTTCTATTATTATATCAAAAGAATTTTGACTAGTCTACAATTTTAAGGGATGGGTCATGATCCAAGGGTATGGGCCATGCTCTCTAAGATAGGTTATACCTTTATTGATTAGATATTAATCAGAAGCATATAAAAAAAAAATACTAGCTATCTAACAAGAGAGCAATTGAGATCCATGAGAATCTGCCTCCATATTTGATTTCAACTTTTATTTAAATTGCTTAATTAATTACTTTCTTAATAATCCAAGTAGTTTTTAATTATTTTTTTTATTTTTAATTTAAACTTAAATCATTCAAATATAATTAACATGATTTCTGTGGATACGATCTTGACTCATCCTATCTATATAGTTTCAGCTAGGTTTTATTTTTGACGACCTATGACAATGATCAAATTTTGGCACTAATGCTGGGGATAATGATTTAGTTGCTTTGAATTTATATAATAAATAAATAAATAATAAAACAATAAAATAATTTAAAAAATTATTAAAAAAATCTTTACACCGACATCACATAAGCTATTTAGGAGATTAAGGACCTAATTACAAAACCTAACAAGTGAAACCAACTAATTTAAGTTTGATTATGTTACCTGACTTAGACATCTTGATCTCTTGCATCCATTTTGATAAACCACTTTAAGGGCACTTAACCCAATTAATCAAGATAAGATGGTGATTTCATTATCCTTCCTTTGTCCAAAAATCATAATTCTTCATTCTCATTGATCTAAGCCTTTAATCTAAAATTGATTAGACATTGACCCTTAAGGATAAAATCAATTAGACAATGACCATTAAAAAACTCGAGTTCGCTAGGATAAGAAACCCTAAGAGCAGGACCAAATTAGGGTTAGTCAGTTTGACTGATATCTAGAAAAGTGGTTCAAGAATCACATCCCGTTGGAAGGTGGTTATTTAATTGGTTCTATTAGCTTATCTGGCCAATTAAATTGGTGTCTAAGAAAAGTAACCAAGGGGACCCCCACCAACCTTACATGTACCTAGATAATTGAGTGGCTGATCTTTTATTTGAAGGATTTGAAGGTGATCTTTGCAGTTAGGAGCTGTCTAAATCTAGGGTAACCCTTAGCTAGGATTGACTGCATAATTTGATTGCTAACTTACAAATATTAAAACCTAATAAAACTTTTCTCATGTATTCCATAGATTTAGACTCTCTAGATTTTCATCTATAGAATTTCGTTCATCCTTTTCTCTTATTTTAAAAGAAAATCTAAAAATTAAAAAGAAATCTATAAAAATCTTGAATCTATGTTTGATCTTGAATAGAAATATGAATGTATCCATTGAGGCTGAAACTTTTGGCCAATTGAGTGAGTACTTTACCTCTTTTTCTTACACTTATGACCCCTATACACCAATGTATGAACCCAATAGAGGTGGAATCCATGAGGTTGGAGACTCCATAAATATTCATAATAAGGTAGAAGAGTTATCACAAAAAATTAACCATCTATGAAATATGAGACACTCTCTTGCCTCACCATTGCATGTGTGTGATATATGTTCAAGTCCCACTCACTTGGTTAGTGAATGTCCAGCTATATATCGATCCTGAACGTTTGTACATAAGTAAATTTACCAAACCAAAATCTAGACTACTAATTATAATTTTTTTTCCAACACCTACAATCTAGGTTGGGGAAACTATCCAATTTTTTTTGGGACAGCACAACCAACTGTTGACTATGAACCTAGTTATCCGGAGGAAACTTATACAACATACCAATTTCAAAATAGTCATTAGCCCTCTCCAATTGCCCATAATTTGACATTTGAAGAAGATTTTACATCTATTAAATGAACTAGAAATCACCTAGATGATCCAATCCCACACTTAATCTATAACAAAGCTAGAAACCTAAGTCAGTCAACTAACTACTATACTTAATAGTTGAAAGGAGGAAGAATGATCTAGTCAGCCCATAAGTGACTTGATAGGGCAATATATGGTTGAGAGCTCCAAGGCCCATGAAACCTTTCTAGAGCATACCCAAGCGATGATACCTAGGAGTGGAAAGGTCATAGATAGCCTAATACACAAACTAAAAACTATTTTGAGGTGGATGTACCTAAAAACGTAATAAAAGAAGCTATCCCTAGAATTATTTCTCGGGACCCAGTGCATACACATTGGGATCCTTTCGAGGTGGATGATTTTAATATAGATAGGTATACTAAAAATATGAACACATTATTAGAGCCATCCAATTTTAGCACCACTCCTTCATGGGCTGAGAAATATGAATCAATATATGTTTTAATAGCTTCTTCTCTAGAATCACCACCTCCTCCAGAACTGAAGTTGCCTTTGGTCGCACCAGAGTACACATGTTTAGAACCAAGTGATACCCTCCTGGTACCCATTGGATCCTACTAAACTCTTAATCCAAAAATTTAATTTATGAGCATTTTAGAAGAATAAATTGAAGAAATTCTCAACAAACAAAGATCTATGAATAGGGTCATAAATCATCTTCTTAAAATTAGAAAGATAAAACTAACTAAGAACGGGGTCATGAACTACTTTCTAGAGATTGATAATAAAATATTAAAATTTATCAATAATGGGATCGCAGGCCATCTTCTTGAGATTGGTAATCCAAAATTATTATAATTTATCAATCCAATATTCAACTTGAAATAGACAAAATCAGTCATCTAATTGAAGATCTTAAACTTAGTACTTATTGAAAGGCAACCTAGTATTTTATCTTTCAAATTCTTGATTTTTATTTTGTAGGAATCTAATAAAGATAATTAGCCAAGTTGGAGGAGCACATCATCAACATCAGCTAAAAACTCGATGGAATACAATGAAGGACCTGCAAACAATAATAAATCAAGTGGTATCCCTCACTGATAAATATTTTTTATTTTTCTCTTTCTCCATTAGGGACAACAAAAATTAAGTTAGAGGAAGAGAATAACTAATTTTAAATTTGAGTGAGTCCTTAAGTATGATTTGAAATAATTAGCCTTATGTACCCAAATTTTATTTTGATTAAGAGTTAATTAGGCACCCTAATCAATGAGTGATTAACAATCTAGAAAATTTTATATATAGTGAAAAGCAAATTATTAAAAAAATCCAATAAATGGTAGGCTTTAGATCCAACCAAATTTTAAAAGTGATTCTAGAATCCTCTTCTTATCTATCTCAATGAAGAATTTGTTTCATAGGGCTTGGGTGGAACGATCGAGGTATGCAAAATTTTTTCTTAGTGTTTTTTTGCTAAATGAAATTTTTAGCATTATCTTATTGAGTAATTGGAACTCTTTGCCTAAGTAAGCATTATGGTTCATGTTAAAAAATCACGATGCAAGAAATCGACAGTTAGATATCTCAAATCTAGGAGTCCTACATTGCTCTTCATACAACTCTTTCAAATTAAGAAGTATGGACTGAGGATCTATGCTATCATATTGCCTCCATAACCCATTGCTTATAGAGGCTAACATGATTTGACAATCATATTATCATCCTACCACATCTTGTATACAGCTTTTTTCTCCTCTATAGAATCATCCCAGATTGAATTAGGATCAGGAGCATCAAGGATATAGAAGACTTTCTCCTAGATGAAAACTATTCTTAGGTTCCTCAACTAGTCCATGTAGTTCGATCCAATCAATTTATGGGCATCAAGTAGGCTGCATAGTGAAGTGAAGATGTTATAATATAGATAAATCTACAAAATAAGAATAACACATAAGCAAACTACTCATGATAACACACACAATTAGATGAGGTCTTTTGTCAAATTGTATCTCCTATTTAGTTGGCGAATTTCATAGCCTTCTAGTATAAAAAATGAGAAACCCTATCATTAGATTTCTTAGTGGGTTTGAGATCCCAATTCCTTATAAAAATCTTATGGATAGCACAACAAACTTCTATGAGTTCAAGGGTAGATAACTCTTACCAATTGTATCTCATGCAACTCCCAACATATCTTTTGCCTCTAAAATACTTGTAGCATTGTAGATAGCACAACAAGCTATAGTGTTTTAGTTACTATTCATTTTTATATGGTTATATCTGAATAATGCCACTCTTATAGATAGCACAATAGGGTAGCACCATCCAAATATGCCATAAGCATCACTATGCACTAAGTCAACATCATATCAAGGCCTATAGTAAGCGTTGTGCATAGCACAACAAACTCACTGGTTTTTTATATACTCTATTGGCTTAGCATGAAGGAGGGCATGGGTAGTGTTCTTAATAGTTCACTATTATGACTTAATATAATTTTTAATGAGGGACTTCAGTCTCATGCAAATCCAAAATATGTATATATCCATCATAAATAGCGTATACATCTAACTACCAGCATAAAAGTGTATATTTATAAAATCGAATTATTATGGACTTTTCTAGTGTAATCCACCTGAGCTACTTGGACAGATTATGGGTCTCATCCTTGGTGCATCATAGATATATCCATCTCGTTACCAATCTTAATATGCCTTTGCTCTCTAGCCGTATGGTAGTCTAGTCTTTATCTCCATGAAGGCTTTGACGAATGCTCTATTTTCTTTCTTTTATTCATAAATATAAAGAAACCATTTCTATCTATTTATAAATAATATTTTCTATTCTTAATTTTAAATCAACATGCAAAAGTCCCAATGAATGGTTGGGAACATACATAGGAAAAAAAAAAGAAAGATACAGCCAAAAAATGTGAATGCATCAGGAGCACTCAGTTTCTATTTTAAAAATTACAACCATCATAGAGACATTCATACAATTAGCCATCATAGATACATTTATAGATACATCCATCACATGGGTGTTTCTAGTCCATAACCATCTATCATGGAATTTATAACAATTATATAAAGCATGTTAAACTACTCATGTTAGTCTAATTGTGATATCATTCATGCATATGTCACTTAAGATGGTTTAAATGAAAGAGCAAGGATGGTTCTCCCAAGGCTTGGGAGATTATGAAGGAGTCAAGATGGTGGCTCCTAGAGGCTTGGATCGATTGAAGTTGTATCAATTGAGAAGGAGGGCTGATATATTATCGAGCTGGCTCAGATACAGGTCAAGCCAGCTCGAGATGAGATCAAGCTAGCTCTCTCAGACAAACAAAAAATATGTTTTCAAAAATTTGTGGCTTAGCAGGCGGCCGAGCTGGCTCGAGTGTTTGACAAGCTAGCTCGGACAGGCGGATAGATGAGCACGAGTTTTCTTGTTTAGTCTTGGATTGAATCTAATCCAAGGGATCTAAAGGCCAAAGATGAGAGGTCTTAAGGTGGCTAACTTATGTATTGGACTGGATCTTTAGTCCTGGAGATGAGAGCATACAAGACATGGGCTTGGGTGAGTGCTTTCTTATATGAGTTAGCCTAGAAGACTTTTTTAGAATTAAGTCATGTTGACTCGGGACTTTTATATATACTTTGTATATGTAATGTTTTTAATAAGAAGAGAATAGAAATTCCTTTTCTCCCCAAAAATCCTATTCCCCTCTCTCTCTGGATTTTCCATTCATCCTTCTCTTGGTGCCTATTCATCAGGGCTATCGCCTCCTTCTGGTTTGATGTTTTGGGTGCTGATTCCAGATTTTCTAATCTTTAGTGAATCAATCATTACAATTGGTATCAGAACTTGGTTCGTGTGAAGGAAGAAGGAGATTGCAGAAGGAAGAGATCTACAAAGGCTGAAGTCTCAGTAGGTCCCTATCAAGGTATTTCTCATCTATCTTGGTGATTTTGCTGTTGCATCACTTGGATCTAGTCATGGGAAGTAGCATAAAGATAGATTTTGAGATGTTGAATGGAAAAGGAAGCATTTCCATATGAAAAGTTTATATAGAGGATCTTCTTGTGCAACATGAATTAGATCAAGCCTTGGAGAATAGGCCGAAAGGAATGATAGATCGATAATGGATGTCGATGGAGAAACGGGCATGTTCTGCGATTAGAGGGTGTTTGATAGACTCAGCCCTCTATTTGGTGCTGGAAGAGAAAACCCCTAAAGAACATTGACCAAAGTTGCAGGATCTTTATATGGAAAAGAACATGTGCAACAAACTTATGTTGAAGAAGAGATTGTATAGCCTTCACATGGTTGAGGGTGGAGATGTCCTCACTCACATATATTTGTTTGATCAAGTGAGCAATGAATTACTGAATGTTGTGATAAAAATGGAGGAAGATAAATCATTGCTATTACTTTGTTCACTGTTCCATTCCTATGATCCGCTGGTCACGACACTGCTCTATGAAAAAGTGATACTATACTATCAAGATATTATCTTGGTGCTATGCACAAATTAACAGAGAGAAGATGACTGGGAATAGCATTCCCTAGGAGGGTTTGACTATAGGGAAGAGATCTAGAAGAGGAAGGGTAAGAAGAAAATCAAGGGGGCGATCGAAGTCCTTGAAAGATAGAAAATAAGTGAAGTGTTACAACTACAACGAGATTGGGTATTATCATCGTAATTGTCCACAATTGAAGAATCAAAAGAGAGAAAATAGAGGATTAGATTCTCTGAGTATGGTTGCTGATCAGGAGGTGGAGGATGACCTCTTGGTGGGGTCAGATGGTCATAGGTAAAGCATAGAAGTTTGGACCCTAGATTCAGCCTGTTCGCATCACTACATCCCAAACCAGTCTTGGTTTTCTACATACATTGAGATCGATGAGGAAAGTATGAAACATGAGGATAATCACCCTTGTAAGGTCACTGGTATTGGAATAATTAGGATGAGGATGTTTGATGGGATGGTGCGGACTCTCAAGAATGTGAAGCATATCCTGAAGCTAAAGAAGAATCTTGTATCATTAGGCTACCTAGAGCAGAGCGGCTATGGCTTTAGCAGTCAAGCCAGGAGTAGAGTTTTGAATATCTCTATTGGAGCCATGATAGTGATGAGGGGTAGAAGGCTAAAAAATAATCTCTATAAGACGGAGGAATCTATGGTGACCAGAGGATTCGATATAGCTACAGTAATGCAGGATTAGCAGGGAGCGTATCGATTGTGGCATTATCATCTAGGCCACATGAGAGATAGAGGGCTGAAGGAGCTAAGCAAAAAAAGAACTGATCTCTAATTTGGATGGAGGAGTTTCTGAGCTTTGTAATCCATGCTAAATGGAAAAATAGAGGAGAGTTTAGTTTGCAATTAGCATAGCCCGCATGGCAGTCCCACTGGATCTAGTTCACATGGATGTGTGGGGACCGACTCCGATTTCTACCAGAAATGGAGCAAGATACTTCATGAACCTAATAGATGATTTCTCAAGAAAAGTTTGGTCTAGTTTATGAGAGAGAAATCAGAAGTCTTCACCAAATTCAATATTTGGAAGGTCAAGGTAGAGAAGGAATAGGGTAGAAGTATAAAGTATTTGCAGTCTGATTGTGGCGGAGAGTACACCAACAAGGAGTTCTAAATTTTTTGTGAGGAGTGTGGCATCAAAAGACACTTCTCGATGAAAGGGACTCCTCAGCAAAATGGGGTGGCTAAGATAATGAGCAGGACCCTTATGGAGAAAGCAAGATGTAAGAGGCTATAGGCAGGGCTTCCTAAGGTATTTTGGATAGATTTAGTGGATGCAGCTTGCTATCTAGTGAATTGATCACCTCACATTAGGTTAGATGGAGAAATTCTAGAGTAGAAGTGGTCTAGAAGGAGTATAAACCTAAACCATCTAAGGGTGTTTGGGTGCACGGCATTTGTGCACATTGGTGCTGGTAAGTAGAGCCAATTAGATGCCAAGGCAAAGAAGATGGTTTTCTTGGGATATTTGCGAGGTGTTAAGGGGTACCAGCTATGGGATCCCCTAGAGAAGGATGTCATCATCAATAGGAATGTGGCCTTTGATGAAAACTCAGTTCTACATAGGCAAGGTGGCATGGAAGGATAGCAGGAGCAGCAAACAGTCCAGCAAGGCAATGCTGGACAACTAATTTCTTATTCTATTTTGCCACTTGCAGGTGCACCAAGAGAACATGAGTTCTAGATGGAGGATTCTTCAAAGGAGTCTCCATAAGTGGAGAGGATTAAAATAGGCATTAGAAGCCAAAAAGACTAGTGAGAGTGAGCTGGATTAAGGACCGACATCGACATTACATTGTACAAGCCATAGAGGAACGTGCGATAGCCTGATAGATATGGCTTTGGAGATTCGGTATCATACACCCTGGTGATAGTGAATGGAGACCACTACACCTATGAGGAGGCTGTAAAGAGCCAAGACAAAGATAGATGGGTTCAAGCTTTGGCTGAGGAAATGCAGTCTCTCCAAGAGAATCAGACATGGCGTTTGGTGCAACTACCACAAGAGAAGAAGCCCATTGGATGCAAATGGGTTTTACAATGCAAGAAGGGGCCTTTAGAGCAAAGTGGTATCAAGTACAAAGCAATATTGGTGGCAAAAGAGTACTCTCGGAAGGAAGGTATCGACTTCAGCGAAGTTTTCTCTCCAGTCGTCAGGAATACGTCTATCAAGATGCTACCAAGCATTGTTGTATCTCAAGACTTGGAATTAGAGTAGATGGATGTTAGAATAGCATTTCTCCATGGACATCTGGAGGAGAGCATCTACATGCAGCAGCCACTAGGGTTCACATAGCTTGGAACAGAAGAGAAGGTATGTTTGCTATAGAAGTCATTGTATTGGCTGAAGCAGTAATCGAGGCAGTGGTACAAGTGCTTTGATACCTTTGTGAGAAGTATCGGCCTTTCTAGGTGTGAATTTGATCCTTATGTGTATGTTCAATCTCTAGAGAATAGGTCAAGGATGTTCTTACTCTTGTATATAGATGATATGCTGATAGCATGCAAGAGTAAGAAAGTTGTGCAAGAGCTGAAGGCTGCATTATCTTGGGAGTTTAAGATGAAGGATTTCGGGCCTGCAAGGAAGATCTTAGACATAGAAATTTTTAAAGATTGGGATAAGAAGGTGCTTCATTTATCCTAGGATGGTTACATTTGAAAGGTCTTAGAAAAATTTGGGATGAAAGAAGCTAAACCGGTAGCACTACCACTTGCCGGTAATTTTAGAATTTCGAAGACTATGTCACCAAAAATTGAGGAGAAGATTTTTGATATGGAGAAAGTCCCATACGTTGCTAGTGTTGGAAGTTTGATGTACACCATGGTGTGTTGTAGGCCGGACATAGCCCATGTCGTGAGTCAGATGAGCAGATTCATGGCGCAACCTGGCAGGAAGCATTAGCGAGCACTGAAGAACATCTTCAGGTATTTGGCGGGTATAGTTTGAGTAGGTATCACCTATAGATGGTTAGGTGGTATTGAGGATTGCTTCAACATATCAAAGAAAGTTCAGGGGTTCATAGAAGGGTTCGTGGATGCTAATTTTGGTGGAGATGTGGACACCCAGCATTCAACAATAGGGTTCATGTTTTGCTCGAATAGAGGTCTCATTTCATGGAGATCATGCTTGCAGTCCATCACGACCTTATCTACCACTGAGGTGGAGTACATTGATATTACAGAAGCTGCAAAAAGAACTTTATGGCTGAAGGAATTGGCGTTGGAGATGGGTGTTGCTCATAAGGCCGTTAAGGTGCACTACGATAGCCAGAGTGCACTATTACTTTCTCAGAATTCAATCTACCATGCAAGGATGAAGCATATCGACATTAGGTACCATCGGATTAGAGAGCTCATGGAGGATGGTGAGGTGGAGCTGGTAAAGGTTCATATTAAGGAGAATCCAGCTGATGCACTAACGAAAGTTCTTCCATGAGATAACTTTCATATATGTGTGGCACTGATGCATTTGATGGACAGGAAGGAGTTGCCCCAAGCCTTGGGGCACCAAGGTGGATACTGAAAGAGCAAGGGTGGTTCTCCCAAAGCTTAGGAGATCATGAAGGAGTCAAGGTGGTGGCTCTTGGAGGCTTAGATCGGCTGAAGTTGTATTAACTAAGAAGAAGGGCTAATACACTATCGAGCTGGCTTGGATACAGGTCGAGCCGGCTCGAGATATGATCGAGTCAGCTCAAGCTAAAATTGAGCCAGATCTCTCAAACTAAAAAAAAATATGTTTTCAAAAATTTGTGGCTTGGCAGGCAGCCAAGCTGGCTCGAGTGTTCGACGAGCTAGCTTGGAGAGGCAGATAGATGAGCAAGAGTTTTCTTGTTTGGTCTTGAATTGAATCTAATCCAAAAAGTCTTAAGGCCTAAGTTGAGAGGTCTTAAGGTGGCTAACTTATGTATAGGGCTGCGTCTTTAGTCCTTGGGATGAGAGCATACAAGACATGGGCTTGGGTGAGTGCTTTCTTATATGAGTTAGCTAAGGAAGTTTTTTAGGGCTAAGTCATGTTGACTCAGGACTTTTATATATACTTTGTATATGTAATGCTTTTAACAAGAAGAGAATAGAAATCTATTTTCTTCCTAAAAACTCTATTCCTTTCTCTCTGGATTTGTTGTTCATCCTTCTCTTGGTGTCTATTCATCAGGGCTATCGCCTCCTTCTGGTTAGATGTTTTGGGTGCTGATTCTAGATTTTCTAATCTCTAGTGAATCGATCACTACATTAAACTCATGGGCATAGGACCCATCTAAGGATTTTGATTTGGGTTCAACTCTTAATCCAATGTCAATTATGAGTCAACCATATGTCATCCAATTTGAGTTAAGTTAACCAATTCTTAAACAAACCCTAATCCAATTAGGTTGCAAAGATTCAGTCAACTATGACTCAAGTCCTAATCAAATTAGGTCAACTTTAATTAAACAAAATTTTTAATCTAATTAGAACTATGAATCTAATTTGATCTAGAATCATAAACCCTATTTTCATTAGGCCAATGAATTCTAGTGAACATCAAACCCATTTGTGTTTGAATCATCTCTCTTCCACGATCCAGATTTTTCAGCCACCTACACACCTAGATCAAGAACCATGATGGGATGCCCCATCATGATTTATGTCCAATCTATGGTGGTCGGCTCTAGGTCTTGGGCTTGTGCATCACATGCAACATCCTATTTCCCATGCATCACTTCCACAAGGTTGCAATTCCATGAAAAATTCAAATCACGGGATCTTGCCTAAACTTGTCATACAAGTCTTAAAGCAACAGAATTACTGCCAGAAAGCATGCAGAATTTCTAGCTCTACTTTCTAATTTTTTTTAAAAATCAAATATAGTAGAATTAAAAATTAATATAATTAATTTTTTTAGAGCTATAAATTTGATCTAAAAAATGAAGGAAAATCAACATTTTCTACCACAGGATCGTTTAGATCCGATCAGATATGAACCAAATTTTTTTTAAAAAAAAATTAACTTGATCCAATTAGATCTAAAAGTTTTCAGATCTGATCCTAAGTATCTAATATTAAAAATAAAAATAAAATAAAATTAGAAAACAACTCTTGTACCTAATTAGGATAAACTAGTTATCCTATCGATGATCCTAATGCTCCTGAGGTCATGGATCAAGCCATACATGCACCTGGCCTCTATCGGAGTCCACTCAGACAGGATCTAGATGTGATCTCCTTCTAGATCTAATTTCCAAAAATTAGATCTTGATCTGATTTGTAGAGCCTTCAAAATAATTGATGAAGGCAGCGCACTCGTCTCACGAACACATCATCTTTCTTCCTGATCTTAGCGCCAACACTTGGATCTTCCTTGCTAGATTCACCCAACCTCTTGGGCATGGAGAGGGAAGAGAGAGGACTAGAGGGTGGCATGAAAGAGAGGAGGGGCAGCCTTAGGGTGTGGTGGATGAGCACAACAACAAAACCCTAGGCGCAGACAGGGGTTTAAATAGACCCTACTGTGCCATGCAGTGCCACATCACTTCGATCGATCATATTGCTCGATTCAATTAGATCTTAATTTGATTGGTGGAGTGATGTCACCTGATCTAATTAGGTTAGAGATCCCTCAAAATTTTCATAGGTGGTGCCAACACTGGATAAGCACAAATCAGTTGGCGCCACAGAGTTTGAAGCCAACAAGTAACCCTAGAGTCCTAGCTTTATGGGACTCCTCTTTTCTCCAAGTGCACACACCAACTAGGGGCATGCACACACATTTGTGCATGAAGATCAAGGGGGCATGCACCACAAGGAGATCTCCAAGGGAGGGGAGATGCCCATCCCCTTTAATTCCTGCATTGGGACATCTCATGTCCTGACAGTGATAGAAAATGGCAGACGGTGATAGAAATTAGCAGGTATTGTCTTATTTCCATTTGATGGATTAAGACAGTCCTTTTCTGACCTAGATAAGCTACAGTCATATAAGAACAAATCCATATAGGATTCCTTGGTTAGCCTAAACTAATTTGGCTTAGCCGAGATGAAACAGAAAGACTACAAAAAGAGAAAGTTAGGCTCAATCGTGTGCTAGCATGAATTTCTTGAACCTAATTGGATCTAATCCAAATCAATCGAACTATGTCAGCTTGATTGATCACATCTAGAACCAAACTCTTGTTTGTATGATCCAGTTAGATTAAGTTTCGTATAGTAATGAGACATGTCATGATCTCCATCATCGATATCATCAAAATACCTTTCGATGGATCAAAACCTTTTTAATTCATACAATTAGAATGATCGATCATCAAGATCATTCTAATTGCTTCCAAAATCTACCAATGATACCTAGCAGTATATGGTGGCAATCCATCAGAATTGAATGTGAACCTCTCAGTGTAGCTACCTGTATGATTGGGTTCTTCTATCTTGAGCTCCGATAGGATCAAGGTTAAGGTGAACTCGTCAAACCCAACATCTGTCATAGGAGTTAATCATTTTTTTTGAGTCCGATGTGAAACCTTAATAGAAAATCTTTATATCATCTTCACACTGCCATGGCCATAGGCTTATGGACTCAATCTCATGATCATCATAGGGCTACTCCTCATCTACCATGGTAGATAGATCTCCTATTGGTGCAATCCAATTCATATAATGAACATGCTATAGTTAACATCCACCTCAAGGTTCTGAATGGCTAGGAGACTGAGTTATGGTACAGTCAAACTATAACACTCTCAAGATGAACTATCAATGCACCTTAGATCAAAGAATTAGATACACCATTATAGCATCGAGCCAATCATTGATGAGAAGGTAGACTTCCTTATGACTACTCGAGATGGTCACGCTCAATGCCCTCGTTCTCTAACAAGTACCTGTACTCTCGCTCGGGTGTCTCCACACCATAAACTCAAGACTCATCTATCCTAAGAAAGAGATCGTACATTAACCTTCTAGATTGATCACCATCCTCGTGATGATCCTACGGTCACTAGCAGTTTATGAGTTAATTATGAAAATTCATGTCTTAAATTTTCAACTTTTGAAAATATGAATTATCATAACCATTAACTTAAAGGATGTATCATAGATACTTAAAATATGCACTGTGATAGAAAATAATCTTTTATTAATTTATAGTTAAAATTATAATATTGCTCCTAGAAGTATATTATAATGTGTCAGCCAATCTGGCTTTTAGGGGACACATCTAACAAATTTCTACTTAACCTAAAGTCAATTGGCTATAAATCTAAGTTCCATCTTTTCTAAGTGGGCTTCGATCTTCTACTAGCCCAATAGCTTTGTTAGTGAGTCAGCCGTATTATCTATGGTGTCGTCTCTCTTGACCTTGATGTATCCCTTCTCGAGGTAATCATGGATGAGATGGAATTGCTCCTCAATGTGCTTGAATTTTTGGTGAGACATGGGCTCCTTAGCTAGTGTTATGGTGCCATTATTGTTGCAATACAGAGAGACGGCATCCGATGGCATCACTTCAAGCTTTATGGCAAACTTCTTGTACTAGAACATCTCCTTTGCAACCTTTGACACAATGATGTATTCTACTTTCATGGTGGAGTCGCTATTACTGTCTGCTTGGAACTCTTCTAACTAATAGTGCCACCATTGCATAAAAATAGACTTCCAGATGTCGACTTTCGATCATCTATGTTGGACGTAATATTCGAGTCTGTATACCCCTGGACCTAGAGTTCTCCACTACCAAAGACTAGAAATATATTCTTAGTCCTTCTTAAGTACTTAAGGAAACACTTTATAGAAGTCTAGTGCTCTTCACCTAGATTCTACTGATATCTGGTCGTGACACTCATAGCATGGGCTATATCAGGTCATGTACATAGCATGGCATATATGAGGCTTCCTATTACTAAAGCATAAGGGATCTTGCTCATGCATTCAATCTCCTCAAGTATGCTTGGGCACATCTTTTTGGAAAGATGAATGCCATGTCTAAAGGATACTAGACTTCTTTTGGAGTTTTTCATGCTAAACCTCTTTAGCACATCCTCTATGTACATCTTCAGTGAAAGTCCTAGTATCCTATTCGATTTATCTCTATAGACCTTAATTCGCAATATAAAGGATGCTTCTTCTAGATCTTTCAGAGAACTTCTTTAATAACCACATTTTGACTATAGTCAACATGAGAATATTATTTCTAATTAGGAGGATATCATCCATATAGAATATGAGGAAGATAATTGTGCTTCCACTACCATTTTGAATATACATGACTCCTCATTTTTTATTAAACCAAATGATTTGATCACATTATTGAAATAAGCATTCTAGCTCTGAGATACTTGCTTAAGTCCATATATGGACCTTTGCAGCTTACATACCTTGTGATCACCATCACTGGATGTGAAACTGAGCAGCTATTCCATATAGATATCTTCCTCAAAATATCCATTTAGTCATACCATTTTCATGTCCATCTTCCATATTTCATAATCAAAATAGGCTATAATAGAAAGCAATATGTGGATGGATTTAAGCATGGCTACTGGCAAAAAGGTATCTTAATAGTTAATACCTTCGTGCTGACTATATCCTTTCACTACGAGCCTTGCTTTGAATGTCTCTATATTTTCATCAGTACCTATCTTTCTCTTGTAGATCCATTTACTCCCAATAGGTACTATATCCTCAGGTGGATCTACCAAGGTCCAGACTTGATTTGAGCTCATTGAGTCAATTTCTGAGTTCATTACCTCTAATCATTTCTCAGAGTCGATATCTGATATCGCCTTATCATAGGTTTTGGGATCATCACCATGAATCCCATTTTTTATTAGAAATATTTTCTCTACATCCTTTAAAATAGTACATAAGTACCTTTGAGGAGGATGAAAAATTCTATTCGACCTACAAGGTGGAGAAAGTTATGTTTGGACTGGCTCAATCTGATTAGATTCCATAGGTTCCTTAGCTTGTTGCTATTCGGAGATCTTCTCGAGCCTGATCTATCTCCGAATGCCACCATCTTGAATAAACTATTTTTCAAAAAAAATGGCGTGTCGACTCACAATCACATTATGGTCTTCTAGAAGATAGAATTAATATCCTAATGACTCTTTAGGATATCCGATGAACCGAGCTCTATAGGACCTAGACTCAAACTTGTCCGCTTGCTATCTCTTGACATGAGTCGGATAACTCTAAATTATGAGGTGACTCAGACTTGATTTTTTACCATGTCATATCTCATACGGTGTGATAGGAATTATTTTGGAGAGAACCCTATTTAATAAATAGATTGCAGTCATTAGACTATGTCCCCAAAGAAAATCAAGGAGGTCCATGAAGCTCATCATGGATCGGACCATATCCAATAGGGTTCGATTTCTCTATTATGAAATTCCATTGAATTGAGGCATTCCAGGTGGAGTCCATTATGAGACTATGATATTATCTTTGAGATAGTCCAAAAATTTCTGACTAAGATGTTCACCTCCTCGATCTGATCAAAGAGGCTTAATAGGTTTTCCTATTTGTTTTTTCACTTCATGTCTAAAATTTTTAAACATTTCAAAGGCTTCAGACTTATGTCATATCAAATACACATACCCATACCAAGATAAATCATCGATAAAGATAATGAAGTAGATATAATTCCCTTTGGTTAGCACATTAAATGGACCGCACACATCTATGTACCAAGACAAGTAGGTCTGTGGCCCTTTCCTCATGTCCTACAAAAGGGAGCTTGCTCATTTAGCTATGAAGGCATGATTCCAAAATCGGATATGACTCAAAAGTCAATGGACTCAATAGTTTGGATTTCTTCAGTTTGTTAACCCTGTCTTCTGCTATATGATCTAGCCTAAGGTGCCATAGATACCTATCATTTAGACTATCCCTAGGTCACTTTGATCCTATGGCATTCACATTTTGCTCAATATTGAAAATAGAAACATCAATATGTAACTGATAGAGACCATTAATCAGGAAATCACTTGTAATTTTATTTTTTTTAAAAAGAATATTACAATGGTCCTTAAAAAACTAATTACATAGCCTTCTTCTACTAAATAAGAAATAGAAATCAAATTCTTGCTTACTGCAAGCACATAAAAATAGTCCCTAAGTACTAAATCTAATCCTGACAGTAGTCGAAGAGGATAGGTTTCCATGGCTACAGCAGCAACTCTTGCTCCATTTCTGACATACAGGATCATCTCACCATCCTTCAGCCTCCAGCTCTCCTTAAGACCCTGCATAAAAGTGCATAAATGAGCAGTAGAACCAGAGTCAAAAATCCAACTAGATGCAGAAGAAATTATAAGGTTAGATTCTATAACGAGCATACCTCCAGAAGGATCTGCCTCCCTTTTATTCTTCTGGCTGGCCAGGTATAAAGGATAGTTCTGCTTCCAATGGCTGTATGTATTGCAATGAAAATATTTTTCTTTATCAACAGCCTTTTTCTTCAACTCTTCCTTCTTCTTTTTTCCTCCATCTGTCTTCTGCTTCTTCGTAGACTTCTTCTTATTTTCAAAATACTTTCTCTTAGAGGAATTCTGCTCCATGCAAGCACTGTGCCCTTGGAACCTTTCAAAGAAAGCTTAGTAGTAACCAGCATATTCATCAATTCTACTAAGGTGCATTGTAGCTCATGCATATGGAAGTTCATGCTCATATGCATCAGTCAAGGACTGCAAGATCACATCAATTTACAAGTCCTTGTCTAGCTTGACACTGAGCTTTTCAAGCTCTTCTAAGTCCTTGATCATCATTAGATAATAATCTTGGATTGACTACCCATCATGCATTTGATCCTTAAAAAATCTCCTAGTGACTTGATACTTGGCTACGTGACTTTCTTCACCAAACAACTCTTATAGGTGTGCCAATATTTGATGAGCAGTCTTGATATCCTTATGTTGGCACTAAAGCTCATTAGACATCGAGCATTAAAGCTAATCAGACATCGAGCCCAACATGTGGTACCTTGCTTTATTATCTTCGTCTGTCCACTTTTTCTAAAGATACTCTCTATTCAGTAGATGGACGTGCTGGTAAGGTGGGGGGGTCCTGGTACAATACATGAGTCAGCTTTTCAAAATTCATAATTATTTTATAGTTCTAGTGCCAATCCTTATAATTTGGTCTGGTTAGTCTGTAGATGTCTAGGATACAGGCTAGTGGGTTGGATACAGATATTTTTCTATAGAGAGTCAAAATTTTTAGTTAGATTTTGTAATTAGACTTAACCAATTTATTTAAAAATTTTATTATTTAAATAAATTAGGCTTCCATTATTTTCTTAGATCCCTACACTTTCTTGGTAGAGATGCAAAAATCTCCATGATCATTGATTTTTAATGGATTATGCAGTCCCACCGACTGGCTCACCACCTCACCTAACAGTTATTGATGATGGGTCAACCAATGAGTGGATAATTCTTATCTAATAATTTTTTAATCATGGTGCATCCAAACCTGATCTCTAATTCATGAAGCTCACCATGCCTGAAATATTGCTCCATTCCTTAGTTAAGTTAAACCCACCATTTGTATGAATTGGATTTCTGATTGGATCTCTTACCATATTTGAAATACAGGGCCCAACCCATCCTCCAACCCATAGCATCTAATGCCTAATAGACATGGTTGCATCTTCTTGGTGCGACTGAACCACTATAACCAATCAAGAATAATCAATCTTGGGAAGGGCCCACACATCTATAATAGTGGAAAATCTATGACTTAATATTTTCTTAGGAAGAATTAATTTAGGTCTCTCAGACTTGACTTGACTTAGTCATAACAATTATAACTAACCTAGTGGCAGGGGTTAGCTCGAATTGCTAGCTACCTCAAATTGAAACTAGGTCAACTTAAATGGTCAGAAAAGTAAGATCGGTGGAAGGGATATGCCATTAACTCAATAAGAATGCATTTTGATCGAGTAGCTCCTAATTAAAAATTAGTTAGTCATATCTGCCAAACTTACCTTAGACACCAAATTATTGAATCAGAACCAATTGGGTTAGCCTACAATTTAGGCTCGAACCGCAAAATCAAATTAGGTCTTGACTTGGTCGACCATATGTGACTGTGTGTCGAGCTTGATCCAGAATTAATCCTATTGGTTGGTCAATTCTAAGCACTCTTGATTCCACCTAACCAACTAATGATTTAGTTTGATCAACCGCTAGACCTAATTGAGCTACCCAAGCCCAAACTCAAATTTATGAGGGTGTCTTAGACCTAAAAATTCATAATTTTTAGATCTAATTGGTTTTATAATCTTAATTTTTAATTAAGTTTAGGTTCATAAATATAAATATGCTAAAAATCATAGGATTTTAGTATCTAGGGTTTTGTAAAAAAATAAATTTTTGATTTTTGATTAAGAACAAACATGCAGCACCCCTACACCCCATAAGAATACCCCATTGAATGAAAAGAGAGGACCTTTAAACCTTTCTTACTCTTATAACTAGATGGCCAAAGGAAATGTCTTAATCAAAAATAATTACTATATTATAAAATAATAAGATCTATAACTTATATCATATATAAAAATCATATATCTAACCATACATGTTCTATATACATCTCATGTATCAATCATTAAATCAAATATGCATGCTTTTAGATCTGATATGTCACATATAATATTTAAAAAATGGAATTTTAAATTGACCACATCAAATAAAACTTATTCTAGATAATTCATATAACTATTTTACAACTAGTCTAGGCATGCATCTATCATATCTCATATGAACAATTAAATATTTATTTTTTTATTTCTTAGATTTGATTATAATATTTATAACATTAGAAAAATAAAAAAAATAAATCTAAAAATTATATTTAATCATATCAAAATAATGATTTCACTAGACTACACATAGAACTATTCTATAATCTAGTCTAGTCATGCATCTAAAACATCATTGATCTATAATAATTAAATTTTTAATTTTCCAATTTTAGATCTGACACATCTAATGTGACATTTAAAATCATTAATATTAGATCAAAAATAAAACTAAAATTAGAACTAAAGTAGATTTGGAGAACTGCCAACGTAGCTCTGATACTAGTTGAAGAAAAATCAATATTTTCTGCCATAGGATCGTTCAAATCTGATCAAATCTGAACTGTATTTTTTCAAAAAAAAATCTAGCATAATCTAATCAGATATAAAAGTTATTAGATCTGATCCTAAGTATCTAATATTAAAACTAAAAATAAAATAAAATCAAAAAATAACTCTTGTACCTGATTAGGATAAACTAGTTACCCTACCGATGATCCTGATGCTCCTAAGGTCCTCGATCAAGCCATGCACAGGCCTGGCATCTACTGGAGTCCACTCAGGTAGAATCTAAATGTGATCTCCTTTTAGATCTAATTTTTAAAAATTAGATCTGGATCTGATTCGTAAGGCCTTCAAAACAATCGATGAAGGCAGCATGCTCATCTCATGAACACGTCGTCTTTCTTCCTAATCTTAGTGCCAACATTTGGATCTTCCTTGCTGGATTCGCCCAACCTCCTGGGCATGGAGAGGGGAGAGAGAGGGCTAGAGGTAAGCATGGAAGAGAGGAGGAGCAGCCTTGGGGCATAGTGGATGGGTGCAACAACAAAACCATAGGTGCAGACAAAGGTTTAAATAGATTCTGCTGCACCATATAGTGCCACATCACTTCGATTAATCATACTACTCAATTCAATTAGATCTTAATCTAATTGGTAATGTGATGGCACTTGATGCAATTAGGTTACAGACCCCTTAAAATCTCCATAGGTGGCGCCAACATAGGATAAGTACAAATCAATTGGCGCCAAAGAGTTTGAAGCCATCAAATAACCCTGGAGTCCCATCTTTAAGGGACTCCTCTTTTCTCCATGTGTGCATGCCAACTTGGGGCATACGCATATATTTGTGCATGAAGATCAAGAAGGTGCGCACCCTAAGGAGATCTCCAAGGGGGCGCATGCCCATCCCCTTTAATTTCTACATTGGGATATCTCATGTCCCGATAGTGACAGAAAATGGCAGGTGGTGACAAAAATTAGTAGGTGTTGTCTTATTTTCATCTAAAGGATTAAGGCAATCCTTTTCTGACCTAGACAAGCTCTTGTCAGACAAGAACAAACTCATATAGGATTTTCTAGTGAGCCCAAACTAATTTGGCTCAATCAAGACGAACCAAAAATACTATAGAATGAGAATGTTAGGCTCAATCATCTACTAGCACGATTTTCTTGAACCTAATTGAATCAAATTCAAATCAAACAAATTAGATCAGCTTGATTGATCACATCTAGACCCAAATCTTTATTTATGTGACGTAGTTAGGTTCAGTTCTGTATGGTAATGAGATATGTCACGATCTCCATCATCGACATCATCGAAATACTTTTTGATGGATCAAAATTTTTTCGATTCATATAATTAGATTGATCGATCATCAAGATCATTCTAATTGCTCCCAAAATCCAATGATACCTAGCAGTATATGGTGGCAATCCATCAGAACCGAAAGTGAACCTCTCGATGTAGCCATCTGTGCGATTGGGTTCTTCTATCTTGAGCTCCGATAGGATTAGGATCAAGATAAACTCATCAAACCCAACATCCATCATATGAGTTAATCATTCAATTCGAGTTCGATGTAAAATCCTAATAGAAACTCTTTCTATCATCTTCACACCACCATGGCCATGGGCTTATGGACCCAATCTCATGATCATCATTGGGATACTCCTCATCTATGAAGGTAGATAGATCCCCTATTGGTGCAATCCAATTCCTACAATGAACATGCTACAGCCAACGTACATCTCAAGATTCCGAATGGCTAGGAGATTGAATTATGGTGTAGTCAAACTATAACAGCCTCAAGGTAAACTACCAATGCACCACAAATCAAAGAATCAGACACACCACTATAGCATCGAGCCAGTCATCGATGAGAAGGGAGACTCCCTTATGACTGCTCGAGGTGGTCATGCTCAGTGCTCTCATTCTCTAATGAGTACCTACACTCTTGCTCTAGTGTCTTCAAACCATAGTCTCAAGACTCATCTACCTTAAGGATGCGATTGTACACCAACATTTCGAATCGATCACTATCTTCGTGATCATCCTACGATCAGGGATAGTTCATGAGTTAATTATGAAAATTTATATCTTAAATTTTTTACTTTTGAAAATATGAATTGTCATTACGATGACTCAAAGGATGTATCACAAATACTTTAAATACGCACTATGATAAAAAATAATTTTTTTATTAATTTATAGTTAAAATTATAAAATTATTTCTAGAAGTGTATTATAATGTGTTAGTCAATCTGGCTTCTAGGACACACATCTAACAGAAAACCCAACAAATCTAGGATCTAATGTGACATGTATGCATGAAAATGTAAAAATAAAAAATGATCAGCAGTAAAGTTGTTTTACTACTTTACGTGTTCCGAACATGTTATCTTTATGCGAGTAGTCAATCACCATAATCTAATCACCACTAAAATGATCTAATCATTATGATGCAGCCACATAGTATGTCTGACCTCTATGGATGGTCTACATGAGGTGTTGATCCCGATCAGCTCCTCCCAAGTGCAAGCTCGATGCAGAATGATCTTGAAGGCTGAATCTGATCAAATGCCTCAATCTCCCTCCATTGAATCTTTGAATGCTCTGGATTAGTAGTAGAGATAGAGGAGAGGTTGAGGAGGCTCTCTAAAAAGTTTTGTAAAGATTTGACTCTCAGATCTCATGAAAGCGCACCCCAAAACCCTAAATCAGAACTTGAGGGCAGCACAATCACTTAAACCCTAGCGCCTTCTTTTCTCTCTATTTTTCCTTCCCTCTGATTTTTCTTTGATTTTTCTCATGCAAGGGAATGACTCATGCACACAAAGGAGAGTTCCTTTCAGATGTTCATGCATCCAAAAAATTCCAGAAATTAAATAAGGGTGCAAACACAAGTAAGATGGCATGGAAGGATAAGATAAGGGGTTGGTTCATTCAAACTCAAACACTTATTTGAATTTGAATGCAATCAACCAATTCCTATCCAATTGGTCTATGAGAAAGAAGGGGAACATGCCCTCTCTTGCATGGAAAAAATGCATGAGAAACACTTTCTTGTGGAGAATGAGATGGCATAAAAAGTGGTGAGGTGGCACATGGGAAGACTAGGTCAAACTAGTCTTAATTCATCTTATCCAATTGAACCAATCCAAACCAATTTGGTTAAGCCCATATAGACTAGATTAAACCCAACTCATTTAGGCTTAATTAGGCATAATTAAATTTTAATTAAATTAAAAATTTATTAAGTCCAACTCCTGATAAAATCAAAGATCAAACCTCCTCGATGATTAGGTCATCTCATAACCTAATAGGGTCAAACCCAACTAAATCAAATTCAATTGAACTTGATCCAAAAATAATTACTCAATCAAATTGAGCTAATTAGGAATCAAATCACTAATTATACCTCTCATAAATATAGAGTCCAAATCCAGTAGGTGTCTAGGCAATAGAGTCTCATCAAAATGAAACTATTGATCGAAGAGTCCTAAACTAGTGGAATTCTTGATCCTAGTGTCCCAAATGAATAAAACTTATGTTCACATGGTTCCAAATAAGTAGAACTCAGAGTCTTAGTGTAGTAAGTTAAAGAGTCCCAGTTCAGTAGGACTCTTGACCATTGAATTTTATCTAGTGGGACTTCTGATCATAGAATTTCAGACAACCAGGACTCAGAGTTCCAGTCTAGTAGGACTCTCGATCGAAGAGTTTCAGTCCAGTGAGACACTTAACCATAGAGTCCTAATCTAGTAAGACTCTTCATTAGGCCATTAGATCAAGTATGAACCTCTAATGTGTGTGATCCTATGAGTTCGAACCTAAGCTAGTAGCACAGAAATCAATTCCTATACTAATCGAAGTAATCATCTAGCAACAGTACCTGACATCCAAATAGGTTGAATAGTTGCAATCACAATATTTAAACCTCATTTAAATATGGTTGCCGCATAATTCATTCCTTTGAGCTCTATGTATAAGATGACTTAAAGTTAAACTGTCAACCCTAGAAAGTACATCCAAATCATGTCTCAACAAAATCAATCTTATGACTCCTCATAAGGACTACCCTAGCCAAGGATTTGTTAAATTGAAACATATTTGAACATAGCTCCTAAGCCAGAGTGGTCAATCCCATCTTAACTCACACATCGACTCCTCAAGTACTTGACTATGCCCAGAAATCTTACATCACTAAATTAGAAATTCAGGTAGTCCAGTACTAAAACACAGTGAGCTGCTTGGAAGTCACTATGGTGGTCTTAGGTCAGAGAGATATTTATACCCATATCCCATTGGAGCAAATCTCGATAGCAGAAAAGCTTCAGAGTTGGTCACATTCGGTATAGATGTACCCTTACATCTCACTTGCATATCATACTAGTGTCTCCACACTCGGTTAAAAGAACAACCAACCTATATGGCACACAACGATCTATACTCGATAAATATTATCATCCTTGGTAACAACATATCATTTGATCATGAATAGATTTATGGACTAAATGATAAATCCTTTTTTATCGATTCTAAATAGTTCTAAGGACTTCACTGAACATAAGAGTTTATTAGAAGATGAATGAATTTATGATAAAAAATACCAAAATAACTTTTATTCATTAATAATTCATATACAAGTATAAAAAATAGCTCAACCATCAACGGATTGACATTGGCTTTGGGATACTATTCCCAATAATCATTCACTTAAACTAAAGCTAATCGGTACAGTATCTAATATCCATCTTTAACTTGAAGTCCTTGAACTCCTTCACTACAACAGCTTTAGTGAGTGGATCGATCAGATTGTCCTTCTTGTCGATCTTCTGAAGGCTGATATCATCTTGATCCATGATCTTCTAGATAAGATGGTAGCAATGCAGAATATGCTTCATCTGCTAGTGTGTCTTTGGTTCCATCGCTTGAGCAATGGCTCTAGAGCTATCGTAGAAGAGCACAACTAGACCGTCAAGGTGTTGAAAATCAAGTAGGGTTAAAGCATGCATTTTCAAGACTTTTTTAAATTAAATAGCAACAAAAGTTAAAATTGATCTACTATTAATTCTACACATACTATGATTAAATCATAAACCCTACTTAGGATCTAGAAATGCTAATATGTTATAAAAAAATTAAATACGATCGATCAGTAAATCATATTCATTGATCGACTTATGTTCAGAATACAATACCTATGCATGGATGGATGATCTCCATGATCCAAATTTGTATACGGAAGTCCATAATATTGCACTATAGCTGCACACTTGTCTGGCCTCTATGGATGGTCCACATGGAGCTCCTGCTCCCAACAAGCTCCATCAGAGTGCTAGCTCCTCACTGGGACCTTTGATGGCTGATTTTGGTCGATCCAATCGACCATCTTTTTCTCGACCTCCTAGATGCTCCAAAAAACTAGAAGATGGTCTTCAGAGGATGATGAGATGGTGTATCAAATTTGGTGGTGATTGGAAACTCACAGTGCTCAATCTCTCCATCTGAACCCTAAGTCCCAACTCTAGTGTTTTGCACATCTAAAAAATCCTGACACCCAAAAAATGCTCTCACACCTTCTATGTTTAGAATTTTATCATGAAACAAATTTTTAAGGATAGAGGACTTTCCTCTCTATAGAACTCCACTTAGATCACATCTAAAGTGGGCATCCAAAAAGAAAAATAAATTTATGTGAGAGATAGAAGTTGGCACATGTAAGACACACCCTCTCTCCCTGGAATTTTCCACACCTAGAAAAGTTGCGCTCTCTATCAAGAATTTTCTCTCATGAACCCTCCTCATTCTCACACACACACACACACTAAAAATTCATATTAAAATGGGTGACTAAGGTGATTTGCATGTGGGTTTGGATAAGGGAGAGAGAGGTTAAATGGTTTCAACTAAACACTTGAATTCAAAATTCAAGTGTAATAGTTTATCTCTTCCCAATGCCAAACCAGAGTGTTTGACACATAGAAGGATTTTCCTTCTATGTTCCCATGCCCTAGAAATCAAAAAAAAATGTGTGATAAAAGTTAAGAGGCATGGAGAAGAGATAAGGAAAAAGTAGTTTCAACCATTAACCAATTCTAGTTGAATTCAAAATTCAACTTGGTTTGAACTAGTCCAATAGTTGGACTAGGTCAAAGGGAGAAAAGAGACGAGTCACACACCACTTCTGGGCATGAGAAACTCTCACATGAAAACAAAAAGATGCATGGAGAGGCATGGGTCAAAAATGAGGTGCCGTTGGGAGAAAGGGGATTTGAAATTCAAACTTATTTTGAATTGGTCCAAATTGAATTCAACCAAACCAATTTTCTAGACACAATTAGACTAGATCAAACCTACGTAAATTAAGCTTAATCTAATCCAATGAATTTCTCATCAAATTAGAAATTAATTAGGTCTAGGTTCTAATTAAATCAGGATCAAATCATTCTTAGCGATAAGGTCATCACATAACCTAATCGGGTCAAACCCAATCAAATCCAATTCAATCAGATTTGATTGAATCCTCATCACTCAATTAAATTAAGCTAATCAACAATCTAATTACTAATGGATCCTCCAATAATACATAAAATCTCAATCGGATGGATGTTTGGACAACAGAGTCCCATCAGCATGAAACTCTTGATTGAAGAGTCCCAAACCAATTAGATCTTGAACTTAGTGTCCCAAATGAATGGAACTCGCGATCATAGATTTCCAAACTAGTAGGATACTTGATCAAAGACTTTCAAATAAGTAGGACTCAAAGACCTAGTCCAGTGGAACCCATAAAGGTAGAGTCCTAGTACAGTAGGACTCTTGACCATAAAGTCTCAAACCATTAGAACTCTTAATCAGCCATCAGATCAGGTAGGATCTTCTATTGTGTATGACCCCATATCTTCAAACCCTAAGCTACTAGTGCAGGATCCAATTTTCTATACTAATTGATATAACCATCTAGCAATGGTATCTGACGTCCGGATAGGTTGAATAGTCACAACGCAATATCGATGAACCTATGGCAAATGGTTACTATATAATTCATCCCCTTGACCTTAATGCTCAAAAGATGACCTAGGGTTTAACTGTCAACCCTAAAAAATTATCTACAGTATATTTTAAAATTTAGTATTCATCGAATGAACCATTCCGATCGAGGTATTGCTAAATTAAAATAAAGTGATATATCTATTCTAACAATTGGAGTGGTCAATCCCATCTTGACTCATGCACCAATAAAATAAGTACTTGACTACACCCAGTAATCTTCCATCATCAAATTAGAAATTTAGGTAGTCTAGTACTTAAGTGCAATGAGTTGCTTGCAAGTCACCATGGTAATCTTAGGTCTAAGAGACACTTATACCTATATCCTTCACAAGCAAATCTTGACAGCAAAGCACTACGTAGTTCGATCATGTTCAATAAAATATACTCCTACACTTCATCTGCATGCCATACCAGTACATCATACTCCTTAGTTTAGAGGCCAACCAATATATATGGTACACAACGATCTACACTCAATACGTTCTCGTCCTAGATAACAACGTATCATTTGATCGCATTCAAGTTTAAGGACTAAATGACAAATCCTCCTTTATCGAGTCTAAATAGTCCTAAGAACTTTATCATAGAAGAGTTCATTACAAGAAGATGCACAAAAATAATGAAAATAGTAAAATAATAATTTTATTTATTATAATAATTTAAGTACATTTACAATCAGCTCAACCATCTATAATCTAGATGATTGGCTTTAGGATACATTTCCCAACAACTCCTACTTAGACTAAAGCCATTTAGAATAGTATCGTATACCAATTTTTCATTTGTGATTATCGAACTCTTTGATTCTAAGTGTTTTAGTAAATAGGTTGGCCATGTTCTCCTTTCTATCGATCTTTTGAAGGTCGATGTCACCTCGCTCCACGATCTCTTGTATAAAGTGGTAGCAACGTGGAATATGCTTGGTGCACTAATGTGCCTTTGGCTTCTTCCCTTGAGCTATGGCTCTAGTGTGCTCACGATAAAACAGAACCAGACAATCCAAGGACGGTGCCACTCCCAGCTCACCGATGAACTTCCACTGCCATATAGCTTTTTTTACAGCATCGAATGCTATGACATACTCCACCTTGCACATAGAATTGGCCATAATATACTGCTTGAAACTCTTTCTATAGACCGCTCCACCATTCAGGGTAAACACATAATCTGACATACTCTTACTATCATCGTGATCTGACTGAAAACTAAAATTAGTATATCCTATAAGTTTCAGTTCAGCATCTCCATAAATGAGCCACTGGTCCTTCATATTTTTTAAATACTTTAGGATTATCTTTACAACCTTCTAATGATCTCATCCAGATCAGACTGGTATCTACTTACTATCCTTAGTGAGAATGCCACATCTGATCTTGTACAAATCATGGCATATATTATAAAATCTACTATCAAAGCATATGGTATTCTACTCATATGCTCCCTCTCTTGAGAAGTTGTCGGATAATTTCTCTTTGAAAAAGAAATCCCATGGCCTATCAGAAGATAGCCTTTCTTGGAATTCATCATGCTGAACCTCTTCAGCATGGTATCAGTGGACGTGGATTGGGATAACCCAAGTAATCTTTTAGATCTATCTTTATAGATCTTCATCCCTAAAATGTAGGAATATTCTCCCAAGTCCTTCATGGAGAGTTGCAACGATAGCCAAACCTTTATTTCCTGTAATGTAGGGATGTCATTTCTAATTAAGAGAATGTCATCCAAATACAGTACAAAAAATACCATTATAGAACCATTAGCCCATTTATAAACATAAGGTTCCTCTCCGTTCTTAAGGAAGCCATACGTTCTAATCACTTTATCAATGTGAATGTTCCAACTTCGTGATTCCTGCATCAATCCATAAATGGATCTCTGAAGCCTACACACCTTGGACTCATCTATGGATATGAAATCCTTAGGCTGTATCATATACACCTCTTCTCATCCCTCTATTTAGGAAAGCTATTTTTACATCCATCTACAAGATCTCGTAGTCCAGATGTGCTGCTATCGCAAGCATAATTCGAATGGACTTGAACATTGCAATCGAAAAAAATATCTTATCATAGTCAATACCATAATATTGACGATATTCCTTAGCAACCAAACAGGCTTTATAAGTCTCTACCTTCACGTTTGCACTCCTTTTTCTTTTGAAAATCAACTTACACCTAATGGGTTTTACCCCTTCAGGAGGATTAACCAGTGTCCATACACTATTGACCTTCATGAACTCCATTTCGAACTTCATGGCTTCTAGCTACTTATCAAAATTGGACGTCTGCATGGCATCTATGTAGATGATTCGATCCTCATCATTTTCATCGAGTTCAATAGGATCACCATCCGAGATCAAGAAACCATAGTATCTATCCGATTGATACGGTACTCTATTGAATCTCCTTAAGGATGCCTCTTCAATGGGCTCTGGGTTTGATCTTATCAAATCCAGTTCTATAGGTTCACTAGAATATATCAGTTCTTCCACCTATCAAACTTCACTAAGTTCAATATTAGAGGTAGCAGTTCCTTTTATAAGGAACTTCTTTTCTAAAAAGACTATCCTATTACTGATGAATACCTTTTGTTCTTCAGCAAGGTAGAAGTAATAACCTCGAGTTTTCTTAGGGTGCCCTATGAACAAGCACTTATCAAATCTTGGTCCAAGTTTTTTTGGTTATAAATGTTTGACATAAGCCGGACATCCCCAAACCCTAAGGTGAGAAAGTGTCGGCCTATGCCAGTCCATATCCCATATGTAGTCTTTGCAACAGACTTGCTCGAAATATTATTCAAAATAAAATAATCAGTCTCAACTATATGCCCCCACAATGAAATAGGCAGACTCGCAAATCCCATAATGGACCGAACCATGTCCAACAAAATTTGATTCCTTCTTTTGGATATACCATTATGCTGTGGTGTTCCAAGAGTGGTCCATTGTGAGAGAATCTCATGCTCTCCTAGATATGTCAAAAAATCTTTAGAAAGATATTCATTTTCTTGATCTGATCGAAGAGTTTTAATACTCTTCCTAAGTTATTTTTCTATCTCATTTTGATATCGTTTAAACATTTCAAATGAATTGGATTTACTCTTCATAAGATAGACATACCCATATCTAGATAGGTCATCAGTAAATGTAATGAAGTAGTAGAAACCATCTCTAGCACATGTGTTCGTAGGTCTACAAGCATCAGTATGTACTAGACCAAGAAGATCAATGGCCCGTTCATCTTCTCTAGTAAAAGGTGATTTGGTTATCTTACCAAGAAGGCATAACTCATAAGTAGTCAATGATTCATAATCATCCATGTCAAGGATATGCTCCTTAACTAATCTATTGATCCTATTCTTGTTTATATGATCGAGTCTACAGTGCCAACGATTGGCATCGATGACATTATCTAGTTTTGGTCATTTATTTGATGTGTACATTATACTAATAGGCTGTGATAATATATAAATGCTATTTTTTAATTATCCTCGCATTACTGTAACATTATTCATAATGAAATCATAATAATTTTTTTTATTAACAAACAATGACCATCTTGGGTCAAAAGCCCAATAGATATTATGTTCATCATAAAAGATGGACAATAGTGATAGTCACTTAAAACTACACTATTAATTTTGAAAATAAGCTCAAGAGTTCCTAATGCTAAGACTGGAACTTTACTCCCATCCCCAACATCTAGGAATCTATCGTCATTCTTAAATTTTCTATCAATTTGAAGTCCATGCTGTGAATTACATATGTGAACTAGACTTTCTGTATCTAATACCCAGGTAGATTTATCACAAACAGAGAAATTACAAGGTGTTATCATATAACAACCTTGACCAACAATCATTTGCTAATTTTTTTGGCTCAGCCTATTCAAGTCAAGAGGACAATTCCTCTTCAGATTTGCCTGATTAGGATCAACACTAGCCTCCTCATAATTAGGTCTTAATAGCTTATCACTATTCAATAGTGAACGGAGTGAACTTACACTAGCCATTCTATTTATCTGAAAGAAAAATATGAAATCTTATTAGTAGTTGAATTAATTAACCTTAAAGATATGGACTTTAGTCTAAAAGTTCTTCCATTATTTTACAAATTGGTAGCCTCTACCCCTAATTTAAGAAATTATACTAACTCCTTAGTGGGTACTAGAATACACATAGACTACAAACAGACCCGAGGAAAGCTCTGGCTATCCCATGTGCATCTACAAGTAGGTTCACATCCAATTCTTTTTTTAAATAATTTTTAGTAATTAGGTTTCATCCCAGAAGCCAATTCAATAGGCTATGGCCTCCACTAAAAAGATCCGGTTAGGTTCAACCATTAACATAATTGAGTTTGATGCATCAGATCAATGATGATCAGGCCCGAGGAAAGCTTTGGCTAACTTGATCACTATTAAGAGAGTGCGATCTAATCATTATATGATGGACAGTAATTTCAATATCCAGATGAACACTAGGCGTAAGGCACCTTCAATGACCACCTAGAAAATTGGACTCATTACTATTCACCTTAATGGGAGGCTATGACTCGGTTATCTCCATAACTTAGTCATTTTAAGGGCCTAATAATTTAGAAGATTTAGGTTACATGTGATATAAGGATAGAAAGAATATGGACTCATTTTCTCCTACTGACTTCACTAAGTCAAATCCATCCACTGACTTCACCAAGTCAATAAATTAGGATTAGAATTAATTTAGATCCACGGGCACCTAATTCAGTCTTACTGATTGAAATCAATCAAATTGATTCCTAGTGATATGTATTAGCTCAATTCACCAAATGATCTAATCAAATCCTAATTGACCATGTCAGTCAGGTAAGTAAGATCAGTGGAAGGGATGTGCCATTAACTCATCAAAGATCGAATCTATGTGAATAACTCTCAATTAAAAACCATTGGTCTTGACTACCAAACTTATCTTAGATACCAATCGATTAATTAGATTCAATCTGATCAACCTAGTGATTATGGGCTCGATCGCATAGCCATGAATCAAGTCTATCTTGTTCTTTATTAAAGACATGGAGTCGTCCAACTACAACTATTGAAGTTCAATCTAGAGTATCCTTGACCTAATCTAATTCAACATTTTGGTAGATTTGATCAATTACTCTAGTTTAGTCCATTCTTTAACTAGCCTTAGGTCTAACCCAATTAATGGACCTAATTCATCTAATCCTTTAACTCATAGTTTTATGCATTTATCTTAGAATCTTTAATTTATAATTCTAGATCCTACTAGATAACACTTAATTCTTTTAATTAAGTTTTGGGCTGATGGATTGAAATTTGGTATTTCAAACATATTTTTTAAATTTTAAAAAATTTTAATTTTTTATTTACCAATTGAGCTGACTCATTTTAGAAATGGGTCAGCTTATTTCATAAACAACGACCTATTACTATTTTTATAATAAAAAATAAACCATAATAAAATTAAAGCATGAATCATATATTAGATCCAATCTAACATATCCATGTTTATTTTTTTTTAATTTATTATTTTTTACTAATTGAAATAATTTTAATTAATATTTAAACATAATATATATGCTAGCATTTTTTTCTAATTAACATATAGGCATGTCAAGCAACCTAGCTCTGATACCATTGTTGGAAATCGAGCAGGGTTAAAGCATGCATTTTTGAAATTTTTTTGAATTAAATAGCAATAGAAGTTAAAATCAATCTACTATTAATTCTACGTATGCTATGATCAAATCATAAAATCCTACTCCAGATCTAGACATGCTAATACGTTATAAAAAATTTAAATATGATCGATCAACAAATCATATTCACTGATCGACTTATGCTCAGAATATAATACCTATGCACGGATAGATGATCTCCATAATTCAAATCTATAGGAGGAAGTCCACAATATCATGCTATAATTGCACACTTGTCCAACCTCTATGAATGGTCCACATGGAGCTCCTGATCCGAACCAGCTCCACCAGAGTGCTAGCTCCTCGTCGGAGCCTTTGATGGTTGATTTTGGTCGATCTGATTGAATGCCTTCTTCTTGATCTCCTAGTTGTTCTAAAAACTTAGAAGCTGGTCTTCAGAGGATGATGAGGTGGGGTATCAAATTTGGTGGTGATCGGACACTCACAGTGCTCAATCTCTCCACTCGAATCCTAAGTCCCCACGCTAGGATTTTGCACACCCAAAAGAACCTAACACTCAAAAAATACTCTTATGCCTTTTATGTTTAGAATTTTATCATGAAACAAATTTTCATGGATAGAGAAATTTCCACTCTATAGAAATCCTACTTAGATCACATCAAAAGTGGGCATCCAAAAACAAAAAAAAATTTATGTGAGAGATAGATGTTGGCGCATGTAAGACACACCCTCTCTCCCTAGACTTTTCCACGCCTAGAAAAGTTGCACTCCCTTTGTAGAATTTTCTCTCATGAATCCATCTCATTCTCACACACACGCCCACTAAAAATTCATATTCAAAATGGGCGACTAAGGTGATTTGCATGTGGGTTTGGATAAGGGAGAGAGAGGTTAGTTGGTTTCAACTAAACACTTGAATTCAAAATTCACGTGTAATAGATTATCTCCTCCCAATGCCAAACCAAAGTGTTTGACATGTAGAAGGACTCACCTTCTATGAACACACACTCCAAAAATTAGAAAAAAATTAGAAATTAGAAAAATTAAGAGGCATGGAGAAGAGATAAGGGAAAAGTAGTTTCAACCATTAACAAATTCTAGTTGAATTCAAAATTCAACTTGGTTTGAACCGGTCCAACACTTGGACTAGGTCAAAGGGAGAAAGAGAAGAGGCGCACACCACTTCTAGGCATGAGAAACTCTCATCCAAAAACAAAAGATGCATGGAGAGGTGTGGGTCAAAAATGAGGTGGCGTATGGAGAAAGGGGATTTGAAATTCAAACTTATTTTGAATTGGTCCAAATTGGTATCAACCAAACCAATTCTTCAAACCCAATTAGACTAGGTCAAAACTAACTAAATTAGCCTTAATCTAATCAAATACATTTTTAATCAAATTAAAAATTGATTACATCTAGATCTCGATCGAATCAGGATCGAATCTTTCTTAGTGATTAGGTCATCACATAATCTAATCAAATCAAACCCAATCGAATCCAATTCGATTGGATTTGATCAAATCCTAATCACTCAATCAAATTGAGCTAATCAATAGTCTAATTACTAATAGATCCTCCAATAATACAAAGAGTTCCAATTGGGTGGGTATCTGCGCAATAGAGTTCCATCAACATAAAACTCTTGATCGAAGAGCCCCAAACCAGTTGGATTCTTGAACTCTATATCCCAAACAAATGAAACTCATGATCACAATGTCCAAGACTAGTGAAACTTTTGATCTGAGAGTCCCAGATAAGTAAGATAGAGTTCCAGTCTAGTGGGATCCATAAAGGTAGAGTCTTAATCCAATGGGACTCCTGATCACAGAGTCCTAATCTAGTAGGACTCTTGACCATAGAGTACCAGACCATTAGGACTCTTGATCAGCCATTAGATTAGGTAGGATCTTCTATTGCATATGAGCCCATAGGTTCAAATCCTAAGTCAGTAGCACAAGAACTAATTTTCTGTATCAATCGATGTGACCATGTAGCAATGGTATCCGATCTCCAGATATGTCGAATAGTTGCAACGCAACATCAATGAACCTGTGGCATATGGTTATCATATAATTCATCTTCTTGACCTCAATGCTCAAAAGATGACCTAAGATTTAACTATCAATCCTGAAAATCATCTATAGTGTATTTCAAAATTTAGTATTCATCGAATGAGCCATCCTAGCCAAGGTTTTGCTAAATTGAAATACAATGATGCATCTATTCCAATAATTAAATAGATCAATCCCATCTTGATTCATGCACCAACAAAATAAGTACTGACTGCACCTAATAACCTTCCATCGTTGAATTAGAAATTTGGATAGTCTGGAACCAAAGTGCAATGAGTTGCTTACAAGTCATCATGGTGATCTCAGGTCTAAGGGACACTTATATCCATATCCTTCGCGAGCAAATCTTGATAGCAAAGAGCTATGCAGTTGGATCATATTCAATGAAATGTACCCCTACACTTCACCTACATGCCATACTAATACATTATACTCCTTGGTTAAGAGGACAACCAACACATATGGCATACATTGACCTACACTTGATACGTTATCATCCTAGATAACAATATATCATTTGGTCATGAATAATTTTAAAGACTAAATGACAAATTCTTCTTTGCAAAGTTTCAATAGTCCTAAGAACTTCATCATGGAAGAGTTCATTATAGGAAGATGCACAAAAGTAATAAAAATATCAAAATAATAATATTATTTATTATAATAATTTAAGTACATTTATAATCAGCTCAACCATTTACAACCTAGATGATTGGCTTTAGGATACATTTTCCAACACAGGAGAGGGTGCTACTTCGAGCTTAGTGATGAACTTTCTTAGCCACACTACTTCTTTGATAGCATTTGATGCAGCGATATCCTCCACCTCACAAATTGAGTCAGCTATGGTGTGTTGCTTGAAACTCTTCTAGCAGATAGCTCTATCGTTAAGGATAAAGACATACCCTGATACACTTTTGCTGTCATCATAATGAGACTAGAAATTAGAGTCGGTAAACTCCATAAGTCTCAAGTCTGACTCATGATAAATAAGCCACAAGTTCTTAGTATTTTATAAATAATTTAGGATGGTTTTAACAACCATCCAATGACTCTTCTCTTGATATCTACTTACTATCCCTAGTGAGTATGCCACATCTGGTTTCGTACATGTCATGGCATATATGATAGAACCCACTATCAAAGCAAATGAAATTCTGCTCATACGCTCCCTCTCTTGAGATGTTATCAGATAATCCCTCTTCGAGAGAGAAATGCCATGGCCTATTGGTAGATAGCCCTTTTTGAAATTCTCCATGCTGAACCTTTTTAGCACAATATTAATGTAGGTGAACTAGGATAATCCAAGCAACCTTTTAGATCTATCTTTATAGATCTTCATCCTAAGGATGTAAAAAGCTTCTTTCAAATCATTCATAGAGAACTATGATGACAGTCAGATCTTTATTCCTCATAATACAAGGACATCATTCTCGATTAAGATAATATCATCCACATACAATACAAGGATACGATCACTGGACCATTAGCCCACTTGTATATGGAGGGCTCTTCTCCATTCTTAACAAAGCCATACATCTTAATCATCCTATCAAAATGTATGTTCCAACTCTAATATGCCTGCTTCAATCCATAAATGGACCTTTAAAGCTTGCACACCTTATACTCATCTATGGATGTGAATCCTTAAGGTTGTATCATATACACCTTTTTGTCTAGCTATCCATTCAGGAAAGCTGTCTTCACATCCATCTGCTAGATTTTATAGTCAAGATGGGCTGCTATCGCAAGCATGATCCAAATGGACTTGAGCATTATGATAAGAAAAAAATCTCATCATAGTCTATACTATAATATTGACGATAATCCTTGACAACCAGACGGGCTTTATAGGTCTCCATCTTTTCATCTGTATGCTTTTTTCTCTTGAAGACCCACTTATACCCTATAGATTTTATCTCTTCGGATGGATCAACCAATTTTCGTACATTATTGACCTTCATGGACTCGATTTTGGATTTCACGGCCTCAAGCCATTTCTTAGGGTCGAGTCTCTGCATTGCATCCATGTAGGTGATTGGATCCTTATCATTCTCATCAAGTTCGACAGGATCACCATCCCGAATCAAAAAATCATAGTATCTGTCCGACTGATGTGATACTCTACTAGATCACCTTAATGGTGTTATTTCACTTAGCTCTAGATTTGATCTAATCAAATCTGGTTTAGGTTCAGTTACTTGTCTTGATTTTTCAACCTACCGAACTTTCTCAAGCTCGATCTTAGATGCATTAGTTCCTTCACCAAGAAACTTCTTTTCTAAAAAGATTGCCTTAAGGCTGATAATACTTTTTGCTCATCAGCAAAGTAGAAGTAATATCCGCTGGTCTCTTTTGGATATCCTATAAAAACATACTTGTGAGACCTAGGTCCAAGCTTGTTCGTTACTAAATATTTGACATAAGCTGAACACCCCCAAACCCAAAGGTGCGAGAGTATTGGCTTATGTCCTATCCACATCTTATATGATATTTTAGAAATAGACTTACTCATCATCCTATTCAAAATTTAACAAACTGACTTGAGCGTATACCCCTATAAGAAGATTTGCAGACCAGCAAACCCCATCATGGATCGAACCATATCCAATAGGATCCGATTTCTTCTTTCAGACACATCATTATGCTATGATGTTCCAGGAGGAGTTCATTAGGAGAAAATCCCATTCTCCCCTAGTTATGTTAGAAATTCATTGAAAAGATACTCACCCTCTTGGTTAGATAGAAGAGTTTTAATACTCTTTTCAGTTTGCTTTTCTAACTCATTATGGAAGAGTTTGAATATTTTAAATGACTCTTATTTATGTTTCATTAAGTAGATATACCCATACCTAGATAGATCGTCAGTGAATGTTATAAAGTAGAAATATCCACCTCTAGCACTTATGCTCATGGGTCCACATATATTAGTATGCACTAGACCCAGGAGTTCATTGGCTTGTTCATCTTTCTAGTAAAATGTGACTTGGTCATCTTACCAACGAGATAGGACTCGCAGGTTGGATGTGATTCATAATCACTAACTTCAAAAATTTCTTCTTGAGCGAACCTATTTATTCTGTTCTTATTAATGTGACCTAGCTTATAGTGCCAAAGATAGACTTTAGATATGTCATCTAGTCTAGGGTATTTTACTAGAGGATTGAATCACGTTAACAGGCTATGATAGTAAATAAATACCATTATTAAATTATCCAACACAAATCATAATACTATTCAGAATGATATTACAAAAAAATTTTTATTAAAAATTCATAACTATTCTTGGCCAAAAGGCCTACAGAAATAACAACCAATAAAAAATATGGATAGAAGTAATATCTACTAAGAACAACTTTACGAGAATTGATTACAAGGTTCATGATTCTTAAAAGTAGAATTAGAACATGTCTTCCATCTTCAACCTTCAGGAACCTCTCACCTTCATCAAATCTCCTATTGACCTACAAACCCTGCATCGAATTATAAATATGATAAAGGCTTTCGATATCTAATACCCAGGTAATAGTATCACATATTGAGAAGTTGCAAGGTGTTATTATATAATTATCTTGTCCGCCAACTGCTTGCTTCTTCCTCAACTTGTAAGGGTCCAGGAGGCAATAAACTGAGGATAGTTCCTCTTCGAGTGCACCGGCTTCTTACAAAAGAAGCACTCTGCCTAGCTCCAGTTGGGCTTGCACTTCTTGATATGATCCTATGTAGATGTCCTAGCATGCAGCTGCACCTTCTTGTTCTTCTTATTCTTATTCTTCTTACCTTTCTCAAAAGATCGATGACCAGAAGAAGATCCTTCCACTACATTCACCATCTCCTTATGGAGCTGGTAATCCATCCCAAAGTTCTACAGCAATCCCAATAAACAATGGTAGTTCACTATAGGCTTTGTCATTCTTAAATGCGTAAGGAAGGAGAGGAAGGACTTGGGCAAAAAATTTTGGATCGCATCCTTGCCGAGTTGCTCGTGCAGGGGGAAGCTTAGTTTACTCAAGCGCTCAATCATCTCAATCATGTATAATACAAGATCGATGACTAACACCCTATCCCTCATCTGAGCATTGAAAATGGCACAACTAGTCTTATGCCTCTCAACATCATCAGGTGTGCCAAAGAAGTCATTCAACATTTGAAGCATCTCCTATGGTTGGATATTCTCAAACCTATGGCTGAATTCATCATTGATTGCCACCAACATTACGCATCGAATGGTGGTGCAGTCATTGAACCACTTTTGGTAAGTATCTCAGACCACCCCTCTAGCATTTGAAGCTGGCTCCCCAGGTGTCGAATCCATCAAAACATACAAGATCCATTCAGGATGATTTTCAGCTTTTAATACCAACTATTGAAGTTTGGTCCCATGAGTTTGTCATTATCCAAAAATGACTGGAGCGATAGGGTAGTGGCCATAGCTACACAATAAAGGAAAACCAAACCTAATTTGTAGATGAATTATTTAGCCTAAAGACTTGAACTTTAGTCTAAAGGTTCTTCTACTATTTTATACAAATTGGTAGTCTCTACATCCAATTCGAGGAATTATCTTAATTTCTTAGTGGGTAAAGAATCCACACAGACTACACACAAGCCCAACTTTGGTCGGTCAATCCATGTGCATCTATGGATAGGTTCATAATCAATTATTTCTTTAAACAACTTCTAGTGATTTTAATTTTATTCCAAAAACCTAATTAGTAGACTTTGGCCTCTCTGGTTAGCTCTAACCATTAAAATGATCATATTTTGTGCATTTGACCAACAAATGATCATGCCCAACTTTAGCCGACCAACCTGACCACCATTAGAAAGACACGACTAAATGATCATATTATAAATGATAATTCTATTAGTCAATAAGCACCAGGCCTTTGGGCCTCTAGTGATTATTAAACTAATGGACCCATTATCACTCAACTTAATGGGAGGCTATGACCTAATTATCACCATAACTTTATCATTTTTAAAGATCTAATAATTTTAAAAGATTTGATTAATTAATTTAAAAAAGAAGAGAAGAATTAACCAACCAATTTCAATTCTCTCACTGACTTCACTAAGTTAGATAAAAAAGGACCTAATGGAAGCTGACATTGAGAGCACCTAAATCAATCACACTGAATTACCTAATTGACATGGATGAGCCCAAATCACTAAGTGATCTAATCAAAATCTAATTTACCAGGATGGCCTGGTAAGTGAGAAAAGTAGAAGGGATATGCGATTAACTCGTCAAAGATTGAATCAATGTGAGTAGCTCCAAATTAAAAACTACTAGTCTGAACTGCCAAACATAGCTTAGACACCATCCAGTTCATTAGTTTCAATTTGACCAACCTAGCAATTTTGGGTTCGATCACGTAGCCATAAATCAAGTCCATTTGGTCCTTGTTAAAGAAAAAGACTTGACCAACTACAACTATTGTAATTGAGTCTAGAAAGTTCTTGACCTAATCTAAATCAATATTCGGTTAGATTTGATTAATTACTTTAATTTAGTCTATTTTTTAACTAACCTTAGATCTAAATAAATTAATGAATCTGATTCATCTAACCCAATAATCCAAATTTTATAATGAATGACTTTGGATCTTTAATTCATAATTCTAGACCCTAATTCATCATGCTTAATTCTTAATTAAGTTTTTGAACTGAGGGTGGGGGTTCGGCATTTCAAAAATATTTTTCAAAATTTGGAAAGGTTCTTTCATAATCTAGCACTATTCACCAAATGGATTAACTCATTCCAAAAATGAGTCGGCTCATTTCACAAACAATTCTAGTTATAGGGTTTAATCCAAATTTATGTACACTACATAAAAATCATGAATCAATTTAGATCTAATCTAAACACTAATCCATGATTAAAAATTAGATTAAATCCATTTAACCATATTATAAAAATATTAGATTAAATCTAAAGTTTTATGATCAATGTTTTAGATCAGCAACATACCAGGATAAACTTTTCACTATAAGGGATAAACTTTACAACAAGATAAACTTCCATCCGTGTGATCATGATTTTATTTTTAGATTTAAAAATTAGATTATTATTTAGATCTAATCTAAAAAATAATCTAAGCATGCATATACATCACATTAAAAGGTCTAGTTGCTTTGATACCATTGATGGGATGCATGCATATACATCACATTTAAAAACTTAGTTGCTCCGATACCATTGCAAGAAAGCATGCAGAATTTCTATTTTTACTTTTAAATTTTTTTCAAAAATTAAATATAGTAAAATTAAAAATTAATCTAATTAATTTTTTAAGAGCTATAAATTTGATCTAAAAAATCCTAGAAATCAAGGATCTAATGTGACATGTATGCATGAAAATTTGAAAATAAAAAACTATCAGCAGTAAAAATAATTTTACTACTTTACGTATTCAGAACATGTTATCTTTGCACGGGTAGTCGATCATCATAACTAATCACCACTGAAAAGATTTGATTATCGTGATGTAGCCACAAAGCATGTCTAGCCTCCATGGATGGTCAGCACAAGGTCCTAAGCCCGATCAACTTCTCCCGAGTGCTAGCTTGATGGCGAATGGTCTTGAAGGCTAAATCTGATTGAATGCTTCGATCTCTCTCCACTAAATTTTTAGACACTTCGGATCAGAAGCAGAGGTAGAGGAGAGGTTGAGGAGGCTCTCCAAAAAAATTTGTAGGTATCTGACTCTCAGATCTCACGAAAGCACCCCCCAAAATCCTAAATCAGAATTCTAAGACAGCACAATCACTCAAACCTTAACACGTTCTTGTCTCTCCATTTTTCCTTCCCTTTGATTTTTCTCATGTAAGGGAAGGGCTCATGCACATAGTGGAGAGTTCCTTTCAGATGTTCATGCATCCAAAAAATTCTAGGAATTAAATAAGGGCACAAACACAAGGGAGATGGCATGGAAGGATAAGATAAGGGTTTGGTTCATTCAAACTCAAACTCTTATTTGAATTCAAATGCGATCAACCAAATCTTATCCAATTGGTGTGTGAGAAAGCAACGGTGCATGCCCTCTCTTTTGAGGAAAAAATGTATGAGAAATACTTTCTTGTGGAGAATGGGATGGCACAACAAGTGGTGAGGTGGTGCATGGGAAGACTAGGTCAAACTAGTCTTAATTCATCTTATCCAATTGAACCAACCTAACCCATTTTGTTTAGGCCCAATTAGATCAGATTAAATCCAACAAATTTTGACTTAATTAGGCTTAATTAAATCCTAATCAAATCAGAAATTAATTAAGCTTAGTCTTTAATCAAATCAAGGATCAAACCTCTTCGGTGATTAGGTCATCTCATAATCTAATCGGATCAAGTCCAACTAAATCCAATTCAATTGGACTTGATCCATAAATAATTACTCAATCAAACTAAGTTAGTTAGTGATCAAATCACTAATTAAACTTGTTATAAATATAGAGTCCAAATCCAGGGATGTTCAAGCAATAAAGTCCCATCAAAATGATACTTTTGATTGAAGAGTCCCAAACCAGTGGGATTCTTGACCTTAGTTTTTTAAAAGAATGAAACTCATGATCACGAAATTTCAAACAAGTAGAACTCAGAGTCCTAGTGCAGTAAGACTCTTGGTCGAAGAGTTCTAGTCTAGTGGAACTCTTAACCATAGAGTCCCAAACCAGTGGGACTCATGATCATAGAGTCCTAGACAAGTAGAACTCAAAGTCCTAGTCCAGTAGGACTTTCAATCGAAGAGTCATAGTCTAGTAAAACTCTTGACCATAGAGTCCTAGTTCAGTGGGACTCTTCATCAGCCATCAGATCAAGTAGAAACCTTTAATGTGTGTGTTCCCTTAGGTTTGAACCTAAGCCGATAGTATAGGAACCAATTCATGTACTAATCGAAATGACCATCTAGCAATAGTACCCAATTTCAGGATAGATCAAATAGTTGCAATCGCAATACTCAGAGCCTATGTGAATATGCTTATCACATAATTCATCCATTTGACCTTTGTGTATAGGATGACTTAAAGTTAAACTTTCAATCCTAAAAAGTACATCCAAATCATGTCTCAACACAATCAGTCCTATGACTCCTCGAAGGACTACCCTAGCCAAGGATTTGCTAAATTAAAAAATAATTAAATATTGCTCCTAAGTTGGAGTGATCAATTTCATCTTGACTTACATACCGACTCCTCAAGTACTTGACTATACCCAAAAACCTTCCATCATTGAATTAAAAGTTCAGGTAGTCCGGTACCAAAGCACAGTGAGTTATTTGAAAGTCCCCATGGTGATCTCAGATCAGATGGATACATATCCGTATCCCATTGAAGCAAATCTTGATAGTAGAAAAGCTCCAAAATTGATCATGTTAAATGCAGATGTACCCCTACACTCACTTTCATGCCATACTAGTGTCTCCATACTCCTTGGTTAAGAGGACAACTAATCTATATGGCATACAATGAGCTATACTCGATAAACATTATCATCCTTGGTAACAACGTATCATTTGATCTAGAATAGGTTTAAGAACTAAATAATAAATCCTCCTTTGTCGATTTTAAATAGTCCTATGGACTTCACCACAGCATAGGAGTTTATTAGAAGATTAAAAGATTTATGATGAAAAATGCTAGAATCATTTTTATTCATTAATAATTCATATACAAGTATAGAAAATAGCTCAACTGTCAATAGGCTGATGATTGATCTTAAGAAAACCAATTAGCAAGCATACATCGAATGTACCAGTCTTACCAGCATCATCGATCTCCAAATTGATGATCCTATTACTGAAAATATTTTAAATTAGGACTATCAAGATTTTAGATCTCACTGGTATGATCTCATCATGGCCCTAAAATTATTGTCTTAATCTATGGGGTTCTTCATAATCTTAATTAAGTCATAATGACGTAATAAGATATAGTATATAATAAAATACAATGCCTCATATATACATATATAAAATAATCAATGCCATATACATGAGAAGGGAGATAATATAGAAAACTTCCATGGCATTATCCATACGATTGGCTTGTAGGGCACTATTCTTTCAAGAGTATAATTGATTTATGATGTACTGACGAAAGTTATATCTTTTAATGATAATCATCTTTTCTAAAGGATTTGTTAATATATGTATAAATTTATGCTTGATCTGGTAAGATAGTATAAGGTTAACTTACTGAGCTGGTGTAGCTCATTTCTTTTTCTTTTTCTATCCAGATACATAAGGTTAGAAATGAAGGATGATCCAGGCTTGAGGGTCTACACTAGCAAGCTTGGAGATTTTATAGTTGAAACTTAGTTTATTGGTTGATCATGAACTTGTAGTCAATTATTGATAAATTTTGAGATATGAGTTTGATATTTGATTTGGATTTAGATACTCTAGACCAATCTTTATTTATTTACTTGATGAATGATAGAATTAAATCTTTTATTATATTTTATTTGAAAAGAATTTAACTGATTATGATTGATAGACTTCATATTATCGAGGGTAGTATCTCTCGATAGCATGGCCGTGTTACATCTAAATGACATAGCTAAGAGAAGTCAACTCTAGAGAAGAAGAGTTGATGCTAGCGTGTCTAGAGCATACTGGCACATGCTTGAGTTGACTCCTATGAAGCAAGAGCTGACACATTCAAGCAGACAGAAGATTATATTTTCAAAACTTGAGTGCAAGCTGACTAATAAAGAAGATAAGTCGACTCCTGGACAAGCCAAGTTGACTCATGAAGAAGGTGAGCGGACTCTCTCAAGAAGATAGAACATAGGATTTTTCAGTCTTGAGGGTGAGCCAACTCCTAAAGAGGATGAGTCAACACATGGATAGCTTGAATCAACTCCTAAAGACTACAAGTCAACTCCTGATGCAGGGAAGATATAACGGCTAGTTTTTATGTCCTTCTCTAATGGCTAGTTTTTGGCTCTAATGGCTAGTTCAACCCATCCAATGGTCAAAACTCATTTTTTAGCCACTTTCAAGCTTATAAAAGGCTAAAGAATCATTAAGAAAGAATGCAAGAGAAATACATTATTTATGAGAGAATTATTGAATACATTTGGAAAAAAAAAGGAGAAATTTAGTAAAAGATTTCAGTGAGCTTTCAAGAAAGATCCACTCCTTCATCAGCTACTTCCTCTCAAGCATCAAGGAAGAGAAGTTCAAGCCTTGAGAGACAAACTCATCAATGACTTCTTTAAGCTTAAAAAAGTTTTTCTTTTGCTTTTATTTGTGCTTAAAATTCTCATATCTCTTCTTTACAAGTTTCTTTGGGATAAAAGAAACTTGGGTTAGAACTATCCAAGCCTAGAATTGAACTTTATATGGTTTTAGTCGGTGAGCCAAGAAAATCAATTGGATTAGATTGTTAGCCTAAAAAATAATTGTGTAAGGTGTTGATTGGTGATTTTAGAAAATCAACTAGGTCTGATTATGAGCCTAGCTAAAATAATTATCTAGTAATCAAGGTGATTATAGTGGTATTTTCAAGTGGAGCTTGTGGCGTGGATTAGGTGCAGGGTTGCATCAAACCACTATAAATCTTTTATCTTTGTGTTGTGCTTCGTTAACTTTCTTTTAATTTTTGTATTACATAATTTATTGTTAAATTCCACTATTGCGTATTGCATACACCATACTTATACTTAAGCTAATTTAGTTAAGAAAAGAACATATTTGTTTGATTTACTTAAAATTTTTGAAAAATCTAATTTACCTCCTTCTCTATGTTGTTACCTTTCTGAGCAATAATTGATATCAAAGAATGTGCTCTTGTATCTTTGTTGACCTAGTAGTTTTGAGCTAAAGATTATAACAATCCTAATTGATCCCTCATTTGCTAAAGGACAATTGACTTCTAGACCACCTTTTTCAATGGCATAAATTACACATTTTGGAAAGCATGTATAAGAATTTTTATACAAACATTAGATTATGGCATATTGGGAGTCATAACTAGTGGACCTCACACACCCATAATTTTAATCAAAGGAGTACCCACTACCAAACCGAAAAAGGATTGGAATGGGTTTTGATAAAAAGATAGCTCAACTAAATACAAAAGTTATAAATATTCTTTATTATTCTATAGATATTAATGAATTTAATAGAAAATCTATTTGTATTTCTATAAAGAAAATTTGGGATAGATTAAAAATTACTCATGAAGGAACACGCCAAGTTAAAGAGTTCAAAATTAATTTATTTATTCATAAGTATGTATTATTTAAAATTGAACAATATGAGTCAATTTTTGATATATTTTTTAGATTTATAGATATTATAAATGCTTTGAATGGTCTTAGCAAAATCTATACTAATAATGAACTTGTTTGCGAGATTCTTAGGTGCTTGCCATAGGCTTAGGAAGCTAAAGTGATAGCCATTCAAGAATTAAGAGATCTAAGCAAGCTGTCCATGGAAGAACTCATTGGTTCACTCATGATACATGAGTTGAACAAGTGCTAAAATAAGAAAGAAGAAAAATCAAAGAAGAGGAGGACCATCATGTTCAAATCAACTATCAAAACCAAAGAAAGCGACGAGTTAAAGGATGAAGATGAAAATGATGAAGAAAATGAAAGTGGAGATAAGGATATAGGGTTGCTTACTAGAAAATTCAGAAAGTTCTGTCAAGGAGAAATGGTTGAGTAGAAAGAAAGATAGTGAAGATAAATAGGGAAATATCGCATACTACAAGTGCAATAAGCCAGAGCATTACAAGTTGGATTATCCCATTTTTAAAAAAAATCCCAAAAGAACTAAAAAAAGTGCTATGATGGCCATTTGGAGAGATAGCAATATTTTGAGTTTAGATGAAGAAGAAGAGGAAAAAAGTATCGCAAATATTTGCCTCATGGCTCACAATAATGAAGTAAGCATTGATAATTCCTCTAAATTTACTTTTGAAGAATTATTTGATGCCATTCATGGGCTTATGGATGATTTCAAAAAGATAAGGCTAAAAACTATAGAGCTTAAAAGATCAAATCGGCTTTTAGCTGTAGAAACAAATAAGATTTTGATAGAAAAAGATGAACTTCTAAAAGAAAAGATATCTTTGGCTAAAGAAAAGTAAGTCTTTTAAAATTTGACAAATCTTTGGTAGAAGAGAATGCTAAGTTAAGAATAGAGATTGAAGTTTTAAAGCCTATGGTTGAGAAGTTTATATTTAGTTCTCAAAAGCTTCAATTGATTTTGAATAATCAGAATGCTATTTTCAATAAGGCTAGACTTGGTTTTAATCTTTTGAGAAAATAAAAATTTATCAAAAATATGTTTGTTAGAGCCTTTCATAAAAATCATTCTATTGTTTACTTTAAATATAATAAAGTAGGCCATAAAATTTTTGAATGCAAAATTAATAGAATTGGTCACACCTTTATTAAATAAATTTAGGTTGTAAAAGGAACCATATGCACTAACTCCTATGGACCCAAGAAAGCTTGGGTACCAAAATCTAGAAAATGATCACTTTGTAGGTTTCCCAAGCATCTAATGCTTTGAAAGGAGTAAATTCTTGAGAAATAGTTGCTGATGACTTAAAATGAATAGGTGATGATATCTAGTGAAAGCTGAACATTTTGACATCATATCATCTTTGATTGCTAAATTTATTTTGCTTAGTTGATTAATTTTGATGCCTCATTGGTGTGCATGATACTAAAATACATATTGTGATGATCTTATTCTTTGCTTTAAAAGTATTGTTTATTATAAGCTTATATTTTAACTTAAAATCTGCATGTTTTATTAATTATTTATGTCACGTTATTTTGATTGATAATTATATAGAAAGTTGAATCATAATAAGCTTGGTTGCATAAGAAATTATTTATGTATAAATCTTATGAATTAAATTTTGACATTCTCATAAGATATTTAATTATTGAAGATTCTCAACAATTGTATGATCTAAGAACTTTAAGATAGGGTATTTATTCATAAAAGATTGTGTGCAAGATGTTGTTGATTTGCATGATAAATCATTGCATCTTAATAGTTCTTAGTTTGATATCTAGGGCTTTGTTAGTCCCCTAGTTGAATCTCACCCTTAGAGCCCTTATCTAGCTCTCCATTGATTTAATCATATTTGAATTGATTGATTCTTGATCCCCTAGTTGATTCATTTATTTTGATTTAAATATCATTTTCTCATTGGTGGTTCTGGTGAAAAAAATAGTTCTATGAGGAGCTAACTCCCAGTTTTACTAGAGTTGACCCCTCTTTAGGAGCCAACTCTTGATTTAGTAGGAGTCGACCCCAATGTCGGGGATGGATTTCTTAAATAGGGTTGTCTTGAAGCTCTGTCATTCTATTTTCATTTTTTCTTGAGTCATAACCCCTCTTAAACCTCTCTCAACCAAAATCAGACCTACCCCCTCCATTTCAACCTTATTCTCATGATCCTTGCTCTCTAATGGCACCTTGAAAGTAGCTTGTGCAAAGAAAAAGAAAAGCCCATGTAGAAAATCCAAATTTTAAGGCTTCTCCAAGTAGTTCTCCCATGCAAGAAAGAAGGACCAAGCTTCGAAATGATCGGGAGTAGTCATCCATAGCCTCCACAGCAAACCCTGTCAATAACCCCTTTGTCTTCTTGAGTTGTAACAATGGGTAGAAAAACAAACTTTGAGTTTCTAGAGCAAGAGGGATTGTAATTGCAAATAAAATCAAGAGATTGGACTAAAAATTTCTATGTTCTTTGGATCTCTTGACCTACCCAAACCTTCAAGAATTCTTTGGAAATATAAAGCTCAAGATTGGAAACTTAGATTTAGAATTTCGAGGTGTCCATATTGTGTTGGATGATAAAAGATTAGCTCAGACACTAAGGATGTCTACTGATGGGTGCTCATTTGACCCCCTTGAGAGACAATTGATGGTTGTATAGAGGTGTAGTGCTAAGAGATGATGATAATGAAGCTTCTATAACAAAGCCCGTTACAGCAGATGCTAGGACTGAGGAGCTAGTAGGGCAGCATGAGTAGATAGAAGCTGCTCCTTCTCCAGCTAGTCATCCAAATGATATAGATTAACTTTTTGATAGACTGGATGAGGATGCATGCATTAAGAGAGTTTCTACTAGGATCAACCCCTCAATTTATGCAGAGAGCTAGAGATATGCTTCACAAGCACAGTAGACGAGATGAGATCTGATGGAGGCATTATCTTTGGTCAGAAAGGAGTCAGCAAGATTGATCCAAGCTCTTACTTCAGTAAGGAAGGATGTTCGTGATCGACCTAGTCATTGGAGACATCAAACAACCCTCTCCTTCTACCTAGCCTAGACCTACATCTTGGAATTATCGTGATCTATACTTAAGATACTAGGATTTCTTTCATAGAGCTTTAGTGACTCTAGCAATCCATTTTTTTTTTGATAGTTGTAGCTCTCATATACTTTGTATGTACTCATGTTTTCTATTTTTGTAATCATGTTTTGCTAATCAATGAAAATTTGACATTTTATCTAGTATGTTTGATGTTCACATTTGTGTTTATCCATTTAATTGAAAATATGCTTTATTTGTAAAACAAAAAGTGAGAAATGAATGCCTAATTAAATTAAATGAATGTACATGTTTTGAAAGAAAAAGGGGAAGAATTAAGAAAAATAGAATTTCTAGCATGTACTATTTAAAATAGCATGAGAAATTATTATTAATTCCTAAAAAAGAATTTATTGAACATTCCTATGGTTTTATTCATTTGACTTGTTTTGAGAAATATATACATACTTTGGAAGCTTTGATCTAGTCATCATTTCTATTATTTTACTTTGATTGATTGTTTCCAAGAAATGAATTTGAAAAATGTTCTTCTTGAATATTTTGAAATTTGTATCAGGCATAATTTTTCAAGAAAATTGTCATTGGTCTTTAAAGCTAGATATTTAAAGAGGACTTCAATTTGAATTTCAAATAATTGGTATCCGACAATAATCCATTGCTCTATCTTTTGGCAAAAAGAAGAAGAATGCTTTGTCTCAAACCTATTTTGCACAGCTATATCTTTGGCATTATACCTTTTGAGATAAATTCTAAGATTGATACCTATTTTGCACTAAATTGCTTGATATTTCTTAAGAAAATGAAGAGATGATCTATTTGAAGAATAAGAGAAACTGTCTTTGTGATTTGTTTTGAATGATCTATTGGTATTAGTTCTAACATGATTTATCATTCTTGATATAATTCCTAGTTTTGAAATGTCTTATCTTTCTTAGATATTTAAAGCTCCAAGTAATTTTCTAGCTAAATTTAAGAATTTTCTCGATTCGTTTATGTTGTTCAAAAATTAAAACAAATTTTTTGAACTAATCGAGCTTTAATTTGAATTTCATACAAATTTTTTGAATTTGATTTAAGTTTTAACTTGATTTTGACGATACTTTCTATATTTTTTTCTTGAACTTTTTGATACTGTCCAAAAGGGGCCGAAGTATTATTGAGTATATGCTTATGCTTCTTTGTTTCAATTGAATATTTGGGAGAAGTTATGCTTAAGATACTCATTTGCTTGCTTGAGATGATCATATGAATCGAGTATCTATTTGAAATTTTGGTATCAAAATTTATGATGAAAATTCTATGATAAACATTAATTGAAGCATCCATGAAGTATATTCCTACAAGTGCTTACTTATTCACTTCATGATTCATATTTATATGGATAAATTAATTGAAACACATTATGTTTTATTGTGCATATACTTAAAGCTTTATCATCAACATAAAGGAGGAGATTGTTGACCCAAATGATCGATTTGATGTAACAAAATATTGAGTAAAAATGATATTAATCATATATTTCAAGGATGGAGGTAGAGTTTCTTAAATACTCACAATGAAGATATTATTTATGGAAGAAATTCTCTCAAAGATGCTAAGACAAAGCACTTCAAAGAATAAATTTTTACAAGTTTGGCTAAGAAGAGTCAACTCCAAAGAATAAGAGTCGACTCTAGTACGTCTGGAGCATACTGGTATATGTTTGAGTCGACTCCTATGAAGCAAAAGACAACTCTCTTAGGTACATAAAAGATTATATTTTTAGAACCCCAGCTCAAGCTGACTCATAAAGAAGATTAGTTGACTTTTAGATAGGCCAAGTTGACTCATGAAGAAGGCAAGCCGACTCCCTTAGAAAGACATAACACAAGATTTTTCTATTCTGAGGGTGAGTTCCTGAAGAGTGCTCTCTCAAGAAGATAGAACATAGGATTTTTGTCCTAAGGGTGAGTCAACTCCTAAAGAGGACAAGTCAACTCATAAGTTGCTCAAGTTGACTCCTGAAGACTATGAGTTGAACATAGAATTTTTCTATCCTAAGGGTGAGTCGACTACTGAAAAGGATGAGTTAATTCTAATTAGTAGCTTGAGTTGACTCTTGAAGGCTACAAGTCAACTCAGCTAGTTTTTCTATCCTTCTCCAATGACTAGTTTTTGGCTCTAATGGCTAGCTCAACACTTCTAATGGTCAAAACACATCTTCCAGCCACTTCCAAGCTTACAAAAGGATAGAGAAAGAGAACTACATTATTTATGAGAGTATTATTAAATATCTTTGGAAAAAGGAAAAAGAGAACAATTTAAAGCAAAGATTTTAGTGAGCTTTCAAGAGAGATCCACTTCTTTATCAATTACATCTTCTCAAGCAACTAAGAAGAAGGGTTCAAGTCTTAATAGAGTAACTAATCAACAACTTCTCTAGGCTTAAAAGAGTTTTTTCTTTTGCTTTTATTTGTGCTCAAAATCCTTAGATCTCTTGTATTTTGTGTTTTCTTTACAAGTTTCTTTAGGCTGAAAGAAACTTGGGCTAGGCCCAACAAAGCCTAAAATTGGACATTGTATGGTTTTTGTTGGTGAGCTAAAAAAACTAACTAGGTAGGATTCTTAGCTCAGAAAATAATTATGTAAGATTTTGGTTGGTGATCCCAGAAAATCAACTGGGTTTTATTGTAAGCCCAACTAAAACAATCACATTGTAGTCAAGGTGATTATAGTGAAATTCTTAAGTAAAGCTTGGAGAGCGGATATAGATGCAGGGTTGCACTGAACTACTATAAATCTCTTATCTTTATCTTGTACTCTATTGACTTACTTTTAATTATTTTATTACATCATTTATTCTTAATTTTTGCTATTGCACATTGCATACAAACCACGCTTACACTTGAGCTAACTTAGTTAAAAGTACATATTTGTTAGATTTACTTAAAATTTTTAAAAAATCCAATTCACCCCCTCACTCTCGGGTTACAACCTTTCTGGGCAATACTGAGCTGGGGAATCTTCTTGCTAGGAAGACAATGGTTGGGGATGTGGTACATGGTGGCACAACCAAGAACCATGGTCTAGCAATCGATAGTGACAAGCAATACCGACAATTCAAGGAAAAGATGAAGAAAATAGGGACTATTCTCAACTTGATCTCAGCACTAGATCACACAATGGTGGCCATGATTTTGTCAGATGGTCAAAGGAAAGGCATAAAAAGGCTTGGTCGAAAGTTCATCAAAAGGGAGCCACTTGTTGTGCTTGCTATTTCCATGGAGCCATTCACAAGCAAATCCAACAAAACTTCAAATGAAAAGGACAACAGAGTTTGGAGGTTTATGGGGCAAAGGTTTTGGAGTGGTGTTGGCTAAGAAAGGTAATGGAACATGAATGAGCAAGACCATAGCGAGTTGCTGAAATTTAAAGACCTTGTGCCCAATCCCCAAGTTGATTCAAGAAAACCTTCAAGTTGGTTCCTATCTATGGGTTGAATCGAGGTTTTGCCAAGTCAACTCTTATGGCATAGGAACCTGCGAGCTAACTCGTTGAGTCAACTTATAGCTCACAATGTTCTGAGCAATCGACTCTTGAAATCCAAGGGTCGACTCCTTAATCTTGATGTCAGCTAGAATGGATTTGATTTAAGGAGAATTTCAATCAAAGAGGAATTAAATTGTACTAAAAATAAGCTAAAGAGGACTTTGGTTAATGTAGATAATTTTTTTTAACATTTTGGCTCAACAAAAGGGATCATATAGTCCTAATTCTTTTTCTAATCACATAAAATCTTTCTTCACATATGGATTTAGTAAAATTATCAAGAATTTATTTTGCTGTTAAGACAAAATCAAACACAATATTATTTTTATATAGATGATCTCCTATAAAATTATGCCTTATTTTAATATGCTTAGTTCTTGAGTGTTAAATTAGATTCTTAGTTAAGTTTATAGCACTAGTATTATCATATCTTACTAAAATTTTATTATATTTTATCCTATATTTTTTTGTTATTGTTTAATCCATAATATTTGAGTACAATAATTTTTAGCTGCAACATGTTTAGCTTCTGTAATAGATAATATGCAACTAAATTTTACTTTTTGCTAAACCAAAATATCAAATTCATATCTAGAAATTGATAAGTTCTACTAATACTCTTTTGATCTAATTGCATGTAGCAAAATCAATATTTGAATATCTAGTTAGATTGATAGAGGACTACTTAGAATACCATAAACCAACATTTTGAATTTTAATTGTCTGAAAATTCTTTCCATAGCAACAACATCTGATTTTTTAGGATTAGATTGATATCTAATATACAAATAAATATTGAACATAATATTGATCAACTAATAATTAAATATAGTAAAGATCCTATCATATCTCTAGAAAGTTTAGGATCAACATATTTATCATTTTAATCTTGGTCAAGTATGCATGAAGAGCTCATAGGGGTGCCAATTCATTCAGCATCCTCCATCCTAAATTTCTTCAACAATTCTCTTGTGTATTTATTTTGGTTGATGAAGAACTCCATATTTGTTTGCATTGTTTGAAGTACGAGGAAGGAAGATAGTTTATCTATTATTCTCATCTCGAACTCTTCTTGTATTAACTTAGCAAACTCTTATACAAAACTTATTAGTAGCACCGATATAATATCATCATCATAGATTTCTATAATCAAAAGATCATTCAACTTTCTTTTAATAAATAAAGTAGTGACAATATTTTCTATTTTAAAAATATTTTTTAATAAAAAATTACTTAGCCTTTCATAGCATGTACGAGGAGCATGTTTTAAACTATATAAAGCTTTGCTTAATTTGAAAATAATATTAAAAATTCATGATCTTCAAAATCAAATGGTTGTTCTATATAAATTTTCTCTATAATATAATTATTTTAAAATAAATTTTTAACATCCATTTAGAAAAATTTGAAATATATAAAATATGAAAAAGCTAACAATAATTTAATTACTTCTAATCTAGCAATAGGAGTAAAAAGTTTTATCAAAATCAATTCATTCTTCTTGATTATATTCATGTATAACTAATATAGCTTTGTTTCTAATGACATTTTCTTGCTCTTCCAGTTTATTTTGAAAGACCTATTTTGTTCCAATTATAGTGAAGTCTCTAGGTCTTTGACTAAGTCCCAAATATTTTTTTCTGCCAAATTAATTTAATTCTTCTTGCATAGCATTAATCAATTAGCATCTTTTCAGCTTCAATTATGTTCTTAGGTTCAATTTAAGAAATAAATATAAAATGATTCAATGCTTCTCTAATAGATATTCTAGTCCTAATGCCTTGGGATAGATCATCAATAATTAATTTCTTTAGGTGACTATGAGCGTACCTCCATTCCTTTAGCAATTCATTTGTACGTTGTTGAGGAATACATGCTTGTTCTTGGGATTCTTCATTCTCTTCTTCTTCTTCTTCTTGTTCTTGATTCTTCTCTTTTTGTTCTTGAGAAGGAGTATCTTCATGTGTCATCATCTTCATTTCTTTATCAAGAGGATCTGCATTATCAACTAAGTCTACTTCTTTTAATGGAAGATTGTTAGTCTCATAAAAAATGATATGAATTGGTTCTTTTACTACTAGAGTTCTTTTATTGAAAACTCTATAATCTCTACTAGTAGAAGAGTATCCTTGAAATATACCTTCATCAAATTTTGCATCAAATTTTTCTAATTTATCCTTCATATTATTCAAGATAAACAATGACATCCAAAAACTTTAAAATATGCAATACTTGATTAAGCACATAACATGCTGTGTTAATTGCTTCTATCAAAAAGTACTTCAGCTGGTTGCTTTCATAAAGCATGGTCTACGCCATATCTTTTAAAGTTCTATTCTTTCTTTCTATCACTTTATTTTACTGAGGGATTCTAGGTGTTGAAAAGTTATGTTCGATGCCATTATCAAAACAAAATAAGTTAAAATTATGATTTTGAAATTCAACACCATGATCACTTTTAATTTTCAAAATACTCAAATCTTTTTTCATTTGTAATCTTCTTAAAAAGCTTTGAAAATGCATCAAAAGCTTCATCTTTATGTATGAGAAATAAAACCCAACTAAATCTAAAAAATCATAGATAATGATGAAACTATTTCTAACCACCTAAGCTTGTGGTGCTAGTTGGCCCAAATAAATCCTTAAGCAATAATTCAAATAGCCTAGTAGATGAAATAATGCTTTCAGACTTAAATGAAGATCTAGTTTTCTTACCAAATTGACATGCATCACAACTTTGTCCTCTCTAAAATTGATTTCTAGCAAACCATTTAATATATCTTTTCTAACCAATTTTTTGATTAAATCTATACTTGCATGACCTAATCTATGGTGCCAAATTCAACTAGATTCATTAATTTTGGTATTCGTAGTTACTAGACATTACGTGTCATCTTTGGACAAGTAATCAAGATCTACCTAGTATATATTTTCATGTCTATGTCCTACGAACTTGATACCATTGTCAATAGAACTAGTTAAAATGTAATGAGATGATTCAAAGAAAACTTTAAAACCGCAAACATATAATTGACTAATACTATGTAAATTAATTTTCAATCTATTAACAAATAATACATTTTCAATATAAGTGGTGGGATGATTTGAATGTTATAGAGATTGATGATTTTTCCTTTTCTATTGTCTCCAAAAGTTACAACCCTTCAATCTTTAAATTGTAGGATGATGAATTGAGATTTATCCCTTATCATATGTCCTAAGCATCTACTATCTAAGTACTATCCTTTTTTTGTTGTGCTAGATGCCAAGCACACCTACAAAATAGCGATCATATTTTCAATTTAAGTACCCAAGCCATATTGGATCCTTTGGGGTTGGTAGGCTTGGTTTCTTTTGGAACCCAAACTTTTTGAATAAATTTTTTTTAAATTTTCTTTAAGTTGCAACCAAAAAGCTTTATGTCCAATTTTATTATATTTAAAGCAAGTAATTGAATGATTTTCAAATAGAGGTTTCACAAACATATTCTTTAAAAACCTTACTTTTTAAAAGAATTGAAATCCAATCTAGCTTTGTCATACCCCACTTTTTGACTTTCTAAGATCATTTATAATTTTTTAGAACTTAAAATAAATCTATCAACAATTGGCTTAAGTTTTTCAAATTCTTTCTTAGGCTTTTTATTTTCTTTTATTAGCCCTTAAGTTAATTTTGCTGATGTCGAAAGTGTTTGAATACAAATTATTGTTACTAATGATGCTTTTGAGAGTGATTGTAGAATTTCTTATAATGCTTAATGGTTGATTACATTCAAGAAGAAGTCCTCTTAGATCTAAGTAATTTTATGTTCTCAAAGTCAAAGTTTAAGTTTTTGGAAGCAAAGAATTTGAGTTCACCATAAAAGAAATTTGATAAAGAAAAGTCTAGTCTAAAAAGACTTCTCAATAATTTTATCTATTTAAAAATTAATTTTGAGAAGGCAAGTCTAGACTAGAATATATTTGAACAAAGAAAGTTATTCAAAAATAGAGAAAATTAATTTTGGCATGCCTTTAAGTCGATCAAGAAAGAAGCTTAGCCAATCCAGTTTTAGTTCAAAAAAAAGATAGAAAGAGATGAAATTTAGATGATTTTTCTTAGCCGATTAAGTTTTCATCTGAGCTGACCAAGATAGGATCATAACCAACTCACCTATATGGATAGCTGACTCAGCCTTTGACATAGGATGAAGATAGAGGATTGAAGATTTTAGATATTTTTCTGAGCCAACCATAAAAATAGTGTTGATGATAAATCCGCTCTTGCCAAAGTTCAATAAGATGCTCAGCCTTGGGATGGTCCTATCTCATGCGGCAACTGTGATCGAACCTCAATTCATATAGGTTATGGCTCCAATTCACTTCGAGAAAGCCGACCTCCAACTCATGCAAGCTGAATGATTCTCGGCTTCAACAGTTATCTCCTTTAGATTATCGCATAACCCATAAGGCATTGCGAGCCTCAGTCGGATGAGCTTGAATAATAAAGATAGCTGAATTCCTTCGCTATAAGCAGTTAACCACCTTCAGTCGAACTTCTTTTGAATGAACTTGGATAGTGAAAGTAGTCGCCTAAGTAGTCAAGTGCAAAGTATCTGGTCCCTGAGCAGCCCAGCCCAACCGACCATTAGGATGGTCGAACTCCTTTCCATCCAAATCTACTTCAACCCAAATCTCACTATCACAGTTAGATCTCATGACAAGAATCACCAACTGACATAGTTTTTCCTAGACGAGCTCCTATATCTCATCACAAGTGGCGGATCTTAGCATTCCTATGTCAGGAACCTTGAATGTATAATCCATAGTTGACAAAGGGACCTCATCTTTAGAATAAGTCCAAACTTCTCCAAAAACCCATTGCAGTTCTAAATTAGTGAATCCACCACCCTTACCAACCTTCTACCTAGATGGTTATTCACTTGCGGATGACCTTAAAAGTGGCCGAACTCTAGAGGAACAATGGAGACTCATCAGAGTATTTTGGTGGTATCCATCTATCATAACTACCTGCTAGCTCCTCATCTAAACGAATTCATTCTAGTGGCAAATTGGATCTTCATTTGGATTCCTTCAAGTCTTCTAGATGAACTTCCTCTACTTATCTACTGAACTCCTTTTAGCAGACAAGATAGCCACCTTACATCATGAACATCGATCAAGTAGGCTTAATAGCAGGAGGACCTCGACATCTATGCAAATTCAATTTCCAATACAGCAGATATCAATCAATGTATAGATGACCTCAGAGAAGTCCGAATCACTTCTAAGCTACTGAGATGTGAAGTTCTTTACTATCTATAGCAGTTTCATCTGAACTTCAACTATTAACCTCCAATGGACTGTCAAGTCACGACAAAGGATACTACTCTTTGTAACAAACTCCATATGGCCTAAATGATCCACTACCAGGTAGTTATGGCTATCACCATCAATTTATTACTAGCTTCACCTATATAAGGGATCCTCTAAATATGTTTTCTCTCTAAGCTCTCATCTCCATCTTAATTATCTTGAGCACTCCATGCTTGTTGGCCAGAGAACTAACTAGAGTATCGAAGGGTCCTACCAGAGCCATCCATCTCTGGTTTAGACTTCTTCTTACAGGTCCCACTGATGGTCTCATCTCCATCCACTCCAGTGACTCTGGCATCAACACCATTTTCTGTACCAACAAATAGCATAGTTGACCAAGATAGGAGCTTAGCCAATTCACACATATGAGATAATCAACTCAGTCTCAGAGGTAGAAGAAGATAGAAAATAATAAAAATTTACAAGTTTTATAAGCCAACCTAAAAATTAGTTAGCTGACCAAGTCATCAAGTTAGCTAACTAAGAAGAGATCTGAGCCAACCCAATCTTAGATAGATAGAATAGATAAAATATAGAAAAATTTATAGATATTCCTAAGCCATCTTATAGTTTTATTTAACTAATTCAGCACTTCAAATTATCCGACTAAGAGCTTGGATGAGCCGATTCACAAATTTTTAATAGAATAATGACTAGTTTTTTAGGTTATTTTAAATGGCTATATTTAGTTTATAATGGCTATTTTTGAGCTTTCAATAGTTAGAGCATTAATTACAGATATTTTTTAGATCATAAAAGTAAAAAATTCAAATTGAGAACCAAACATCGAAGGCTATTGAATTTTATTGAAAGTAATATTCAAGCTATTTATGTGGAATAAAAAAAGAGAGAGGAAGGAAATTAAAAGAGCTTTTAATTCTCACCTCCCATATTTTACTGAACTCAAAAGGGAGGAAAAGTGCACTAAATTGAGCCAACAATCATCAAGCAACAACATTCAAGTCTCCATCAATCTTTTTCTAAGTATTCATGGAAGAGGTCAAAGTAATTCAAGAACTCAACTACTTCGACTTCTTCAAGAATTTTAAGAGTTTATTATTTATTTAAATTATTATATATCTTTCTTTAAACTATTGTGACAAGTTTCTTGAAGAAAAAACTAAGACTTTAAGGGTTAGTCCAAGCAATAAATTGGATGTTATAAGATTTTGATTGGTGAGATAGGAAAAACTAAATGAACTAGATTGTGAATACTTAAAAATAATTGAACTATAATCTTGTGGGATTATAGTTAAAATTTTCAAGTGGGTTGACTTGAAGAGTGGACATACGTGCTAAGTTGAGCACCGAACCACTATAAATTTTTTATATTTATGGTTATAGTGTTTGCATTTACTTTTATTCCTCTACTACTATTTTATTTATTACCGAGCATTGCATAAACACCTATTCATTTATTACTAGGCATAAGTACTTAAAAATAATTTTTAAGAAACCCAATTCATCCTCCCCTCTTAGGTGGCCATTTTTAGAAAATAAGTGGTATCAAAGCAGGTACTCATCCCAATTAATCTAACTATTAAGAGTTAAAGATTAATGAAAATCCCAATTGGTACATCCTTAGTTGAAGGCCAATTAATCAATAGACTTCCATCTTTTAATGGCACAAATTACACATATTAGAAGACATGAATGAGAATCTTCATTCAAGTATAAGATTATGACATGTAGAATGTCATATTTAATGGCCCTCACACACCTACTATCATGATTGATGGTATGCCTTCTCCCAAATCTAAAAAGGATTGAGATGATATAGATAAAAAATTAGCTTAATTAAATACAGAAGTAATGAATGTTTTGTATTATGCTTCAGATGAAATGAAATTCATCAAATTTCTACATGCATGTTTGCAAAAGAAATTTAGAATAGGCTAGAAGTTACCTATGTGGATATAAATTAGTTTGAAGAATCAAAAATTAACATGTTTATATATAAATATAAATGATTTAAAATGAAATCTAATGAAAGTTTTACTGATATATTCACTAGATTTACTGATATTATAAATTATTTAAAAAGTTTTGGTAAGGACTGCACTAGCTGTGAGCTTGTTCATAAAATCTTTAGATCATTACCAAGGAATTAGGAAGTTAAAGTGACTATGATCCAAGAAGCTAAAAATCCAGGAAGAGCTTATTGGCTCACTCATTACTCAAAAGTTGAGCATAAATCAAAATATAGAAGAAGAAATAAAGAAAAGAAGAACAATTTCATTGAAGTCTATGGCCAAGAAAGATGATGAAAGTGACACGTCCGAAGAGTCCGACAATAATGATCAAATAGAAATGATTACAATAAAATTTAAAGGTTCACGACAAGAAAATGATATGACCCCAAGAAGAAAGATTTTGGCTAAGGAGATGGAAGCAAAGAAAAGGACAAAGAAAAAGAAAAGAAGCAACCAAAAGTGTGCTATGAATGTAAGAAATCTAGATGCTTTAGAGCCGACTACCCCAACTCAAAAAGAGCTTCAAAAAATTCAAAAAGAAGGCTATAATGGCTATTTGGAGCAATGATAAAAACTTTAGCTCTGAAGAGAAAGAAGAATCAAAGGAAGACAAAATAAACTTTTTGCCTCATAGCGCATGAGGATGAGGTAAATATTGAAAATTATAATGATTTCATTTTTGATAAACTACATGATGCTTTCTATGAATTGCTTAATAATTTTAAAAAGTTATATCCTAAAAATAAAGAACTTAGAAAGTTAAATCATTCAATGGTTGAAGAGAAAGCAAGCTTTCAAAAAGAAAAGAAAAATCTTTTTAAAAAGCAAAATGATTTGATTGAAAAGAATAAAAGTCTTCAAAAAGAAGTCAATAAATTAAATCTATTGTTGATAAATTCACTCTTAGCTCTCAAAATTTATAAATGCTCTTATAAAAATAAAAAAATAATTTTGATAAAGCTAGCCTCAATTTTAATACTTCAATCAAAAAAATATTTTTAAAAAATATATTATAAAATCAATATTTGAAAGGCATACTATTACATGTTTTAAATATAATAAAGTTGGATATAAATCTATTGATTGTAATGTGATAAATTCAGAAATGTTAAGGTAAAATAAATTTGGATTTCAAAAAGAACCATTTCAACTAATCTTATAGGATCCAAGAAAGCTTGGATACCTAAAAAGACGATCCATGTTTTGCAGGTGTGCTTGGCATTCCTTGAGATGAAAAGGAAATGGCATCTAGACATGGATGCATAAGACACATGATGGGAGATAAATTTAAATTTATATCTCTTAAAGCCAAAGATAGAGGAATTGTTACTTTTAGAGACAATGGTAGGCAAAATTATTGGTTCCCATAATATAAAGATCACCCTTACTAGATATATTGAAAATGTTTTGCTTGTTGATGGTTTAATGCATAATTTTACTTAGCATAAGTCATTTGTGTGATAAAGGATTTGATGTATCATTTAAATTATCACATTGCATTGTGACTAGTTCTACTGATAATAGTATCAAATTTATAAGAAAAATATATGAAAATATTTATTTGGTGGATCTTGATGATCTTTGTAAGGATAACATGAAATATCTAGTTGCTATGAATGACAAAGTCAATAATGTTAGTTGGATTTGGCATAGTAGACTAGGTCATGCAAGTATGGACTCTATTGCTAGATTAATTAGAAATAATTTGGTTGGAGGCTTACCAAAGATTTATTTTGAAAAGAATAAGATTAGTAATACATGTCAACTAGGTAAACAAAATAGATCTTCATTTAAACCTAAAAATATTATTTAAACTACTAGGCCATTAGAACTTTTGTATATGGATTTGTTTGGGCCTATCAAGATTATTAGTCTTGGTGGAAAATGATTCTGTTTTATTATCATTGATGATTTTTCTCGATACATTTAGATTTTATTTCTTGCACACAAAGATGAAGTTTTTTAAAACTTTTGCAAAATTATTTATGAAAATCATAACCGAAAAAGATTGCAATATTTTAAAAATTAGAAGTGATTATGGTATGGAATTTGAAAATCAAGTTTTTGATAAATTTTGCTCTAAAAATGGAACTGATCATAACTTTTCTATACCTTAGATTCCTCATCAAAATGGGATAGTAGAAAGAAAAAATAAGATATTGCAAGAGATGGCATGGACCATGCTTTGTAAAAGCAACCTACTATAGTATTTTTGGACAAAACCTATAAATATTGTATGCTATGTACTTAATTGAGCATTAATTAGATCTATTTTAAAGAAAATCCCCTATAAGCTTTATAAAGGAAAGAAACCAAATATTTTTTATTTCAAAGTTTTTGATTGTTGATATTTTGTTTTGATTAATGGTAAGGACTAGGTAAGTTTGATGCTAAATCTAATGAAGATATTTTTCTTGGTTATTCTTCATCTAGCAAAGCTTATAGAGTATTTAATAGAAGAACTCTAGTTCTAGAAGAGTCATTCATATTATATTTGATGAGACTAATATCTTTCAATCAAGAGAAATAGATAAAAATGATAATGTAGGTCCTCTTGAAAAGGAGATAAAGGAAATATCACTAGAAGATACTCCTTCTCAAGACCAAAAAGAAAAGGAACAAGAACAAGAAGATGATAATGAAGAAACACATAAACTACCATCCACTATACAACAAGGTACACATGACTTTTCAAAGAAATGGAGGTATACTCATAGTAACCCTAAATAACTTATTATAGGTGATCCATCTCAAAGCATTAGGACTAGAGCATTAATTAGAGATGCATTAAAACATTTTGCAATTATTACTCATGTTAAACCTAAAATGATTTTTGAAATTAAAAAAGATGCTGATTGGATTATGGCTGTTCAAGAAGAAGTAAATCAGTTTGAAAGAAATAATGTTTGAAATTTAGTTGAAAAACCTAAGGATTATCCTACTATTGGCATAAAATGTGTTTTTCAAAATAAACTTGATGAGTAAGGTAATGTAATTAGAAACAAGGCTAGATTCTTTGTACAAGATTATAATCAAGAAGAATGAATTGATTTTGATAAAACCTTTACATCAATTGCTAGGCTTGAAGCTATTAGATTGCTCTTAGCTTTTGTATGATTTATGGATTTTAAGTATTTTCAAATGGATGTAAAAAGTATATTTTTAATTGGATATATTATAGAAAAAGTTTATGTAGAACAACCTCCAGATTTTGAGAGCCATAAATTTATTGATCATGTTTTCAAATTGAACAAGGATTTATATGATTTGAAACAAGCTCCACATGCATGGTATAATTGTTTAGGTAAGTTTTTGCATGATAATAATTTTAAAAGAGAAAATATTGATATTACACTTTTTATCAAAAGAAAACTAAATGATCTCTTAATTGTTTAAATTTATGTTGATGACACAATATTTGGTGCTACTGATGAGCTTCTATATGAAAAATTACAAAGTTGATGCAGTGTGAATTCGAGATGAGTATGATGGGAGAACTGACCTTCTTCTTCAAACCCTAAATTAGGCAATCAAATGAGAAGATCTTCATAAATCAATGTAAAAATATGAAGAAAATTTTAAGAAAATTTGGTATAAAGAATTTCAAGATCATTGGCACCCCCATAAGCTTAACTTGTAAGCTTGATCAAGACGTAAAAGGTAAAGCAATGGATCCTAAGCTTTATAGAGGTATGATCGAATCAATACTTTACTTAATAGCAAATAGATTCGATATTATATTTCAGCATTTGCATGTCTGCTCATTATGAATCCTGTCCTAAAGAATCACATGTAATTGTTGTTAAAATTTTTTTTAGATATTTGATTGATACTCAAAATGTTGGATTATGGTATTGAAAATAATCTTCTTTAAATTTAATTGGTTATTCTGATGTCAATTTTGTTAGATGTAGATTAGAAACAAAAAGTACAAGTAGTACTTGTCAATTTATAATAGTTAATTTGATCTCACAGTTTAGCAAGAAACAAAATTCTAGTATTGTCTATGTGGAAGTCGAATACATTATGGTTGGAAGTTATTGTACACAAATTTTATGGATCAAACAATAATTAGAAGATTTTGATATTACTTGTAGCAAAATTTCTATTAAATATGATAACACTAGTACTATTAATTTAATTAAAAATCTAATCCAGCATTCTAGATCAAAGTATATAGAATTAGGCATCATTTTATTTGAAATCATGTACAAAATAATGATGTTATGCTTGAATTTGTATCTACTGATAATCAAATTACTGATATTTTAATTAAACCTTCAAATAAAGGAAGATCTTGCATGATTAGAAAAGAATTAGGTCTTTATGATCTTTATGGTTGATTTGCTTAATCCTATTCAAATTACTTTCATGAGGATCAAATTCATTGAATTTATAGATATTTCAATGTGTATTAGAATATCAATCTAATTGATTTTTATGTGTATTAAATATGGAATGAATGATTGCATCATTTTTAGAAAGCCTATTTCTAAAACTTTCTCTATGCCAATCTAAGTAGACTAACCAAGAATTTTAGTTGATCGATCATTAGCTAACTAACCCTATATCTTACTCAACCCACTCTGAGTTAACATAAGAACTTAGTCAACCCAGATTCAAGACCCAGTTTTTAAACGAAAGCTTTAGGGGGCCCCTTCACCATTTCATTTCTATTCACTTGGTTGTCCTCTTGCAAACCCTTTGCCCCACCAAATATATTTTCTCTTAGCCATTTTCCATCAATTTGTTGTTGGATTTGGTGTTCAAATGGCTCCAAAGAAGCAACTAGCTTATTGGATAAAGAGACAATGCCAACATCCTCCACGAAGAATGGACATTCATGGATATTCATTGGAGGAAAGAAGGACAAAACGTAAATCAGATCTAAGGGTGGAAATGGGTACTAGATGGGTCATTCCGTCATCCTCATGGGTTGAAGCACCATCTCACTATTAGATGTGTGCCCTGGAAAGCCAATTGTTGGTTGACACATTTATTTTTCAGAGCTTATATTTGAACTAATAAAATTTTTTATTGTTAATAAAAGGTATTTTTATTTTCAGTCGTGTTTATGTGTCCATGATTTGTCCTAGAAATTAACAAAGATGATTTTGCATATTCTCAAGGTATTGAGAATTTGAGACATACACTATTAGTGGTTAATTTCTAAATGCTCCCAATTGGAGGATCATCATGAAGGATAGTGATTGATCCAGTTAGATTGGTGCACGATCATCTTCTTCACGGACAGATAAGTCTCGAGTCTGTAGTATGGTGATACTAGGATGATAATGCAGATGGTTGTTAGAGAATAACTTGCACTGAGCGTGATAATTATGAAAAATTACTTGGATGTCTACTCACTTGTTAGTGGTATTCTCGATGCTGTAGTGGTACGACTAGTCTTTTAACCTATGGTTTATTGACTTTTTGTAGTGAGGTTGCTATAGTTTGACTGCACGTTTACTTGGTCCCTAGCCATTTGGGTTCTTGTTGTATTATTAGCTATGGTGGATTTAGGTTCACTTTTGAGGGTAGGATGTACATAGATGAAATCTATCAATCTTAATAGAAAAGATATAATCCTATGTGATTTGCGAGACTGAGTTTGCTAAGTCTTTGGCCAATGCAAGGTGAATACTAGAAAGGAGTTTCCATGACATTCACAAAAGAACTCAAATCGAGCCAATCTTGCATATGACTGATGATGGGATTTGACAAGTTGTCCATGACCTCCATCAAGTCAGAATTTTTGATAGAAGAATTGAATCGTATGATAACTATACCTAAAGGTTCATACTTTCATTCTACTAGATTAATACTATAAACTGCAAGGTGTCACTGGTGGATTGTGGGACTCACGAGCATCATCTTGATGATCGATGATTCTCGATGGATAATGTTGGAATTGATCCAATCCATTCAAAGAAGTTTCAATGATATTATGATAGAGATCACAATATGTCTCACTACCAGATAGAATAGAACCTATGGGGTCACACACAAAAGAGATTTCTGTCTGATCTGATGATTGATCGACGATTGTGAATCGTTAAGGATATAATTATCAATATCATTGATAATTAACTCAAGAAGGATAAATTAGTAATTTTATTACTAATTAGAATCAATTAGATTCAGAAATAAGTTTTAAATGAAGTCTAATTGAATTGGATTCAGTTCAACTTGAATTAGGTTTGGTTTGATTGAGTTATGAGATGACTCAATTGTCCTGGAATCAATTTTTGCTTTGATCTAAATTTAGATTTAATTAAATATTAATTAGATTAGGATTTAATCTAATTAGATATCTAATTTGATTAGCTTCAATTAGGTATTTGGATTTAGACCAAATTATTTTTGGTTTGAGGCTCAATCCAAAACCCTAGAGTCCATTTTGTGAAGGACTCTTCCATGCGCCAACTTTTGTCCATGCCCCTTCCCTTCTCATGCAAATTTCAGATTTGCATGAGGTTTTTCACATTTTTTCATCTCTTGGTCAACCACTTATCCTTCCATTTGGATATGGATGAGTTTTGGTTTGAATTTAAAATTTAATTTGAATGTTTGGTAGAGTTTGACTCTATCAGGACTCTTCTAGGTGCCCCCTTAAAAGATCTATATTTGGGATGTCTCTAAGAGATTTTTTTGATTTGAACAAAATTTGACCCACCACTAGAGTGAGAAAGAGAATTGTTGGAATCCTCCCTTCCAAGTTTGAAGGGAAAACTCCATTGGTACACTCTGAGGAAGAAAGTTGTGCTGCTGCTATTTTTTCTTCTACCTCTACTGCTTCTTCGACTGAAGATCATCTTCCAGATCTGAAGAAGGTTCAAATCAATAATCAAAAGATCTTCTCTGGAAGGGAGCTAGCAATCCAGAGAGATAGACAAGTCCCAGATTAGATTAGAACTCATGTAGATACCTGTAGAGATCGGACGTTTGCGCGGCTTCAGGAACCTATCAAGTTTTGATCATCGACTGTGGAGTTCTTCGACCTGTGATAAGGTATGAGATCTGATCTCATAAATTAATTTTAGATTCTATATGTCTTAGAACCATGTTAGGAAAGATTTTAGTTCTGATTTAATGCATGATAAAAATAGTTAATCTATTTTATTCCATTGCAATTTTAAAATAGTTTTGAAATACATGCATGTAATCTGCGCTTGCCTTTCTAGTAGTGGCATCAGAGCCACGATTTCAATTAGACATATTTAATCTAATTTTAATCTTAGATCTAAAAGTTAATTTTTGATTTAAATAATTTATTTTAATTTTATTCAGATTTGAGATTATTGAATCAAGTATGAGATGCATAGATCTATATTCCCTGTGCGTAGTATTTAGATTAGATTGATATCTGTTGGTGCAGAAATCCATCCTCGCCGGAGGTCGCCGGAGTCGAGGCTGCTGAGGTCGCCGCCGGGGACCTGCAAAATGAAGTCCCATCCAGAACCGGTGGGGGGGTGGCTCCGACAGGACCCTCCGACGGTCAAGTTAGTTTTCGGCCAACAGTAATGGAGTGCTCGGAATGAGTTCCGGAGCTTAGAGATGAGGGGGAGAGCTTAGAGAGTCGAGAGTTCAGAGAGCTCCGCCTTAGCGTGTCGGGAGGGTCCTTTATATAGTGGAGCTTGATGGTGACAACTGCAGCCGCATGCTGGCGGGCCGCTCGAGGTTCGGCGGAGTCAGTCTCACGGGATGGTGCCGTGTGCGGCGGATTGAGGGTGACAGCCATCGCCGCCTGACAGTGGGTCGCTATCGCCCGCGGCGGACTGACTGATGGTGCGGCGGACTGACTGATGGTGATGGTTGCAGAGCTTGCCGAATGAAGGGTTGAAGGCCTTCGTCGTGTGCCCATTTCGGAGGAGTTCGGGCTCCTGAAGAGGAAGATAGGAGGGAGTTCGGCTCCCATAGGCGTCTGGCTGGAGGTATGCAGCTAAGGCTCGTCCGCTGAAGAGTTCGGCTGCTGAGAATCCGAAGCTCGGCCGTTTGGGGTTCGGCCGGCTGTTGGACTTCGGCTAAGGCTTGGACACTTGAGAGTTCGGTAGGTGCTCGGTCGGCCGAAGTTCGATGAGGGCGACCGCTGAGGAGTTCGGCCGAGTAACGACTGCTGAGGAGTTCGGGCTCCTGAGTGACGACCGCTTGGGGATTCCGCTAAAGCCCGTCCGCTGAGGAGTTCGGCCGCTGAGAGGACTTCATTGAAGCTCGGCCGCTTGGAGTCGGTCCGAAGGAGTTCGGCCGTGGAAGTCCGAAGGAGTTCGGCCGCATGGAGTCGGTCCGAAGGAGTTCGGCCGCTGAGAGGACTTCATTGAAGCTCGGCCGCTTGGAGTCGGTCCGAAGGAGTTCGGCCGTGGGAAGTCCGAAGGAGTTCGGCCGCATGGAGTCGTTCCGAAGGAGTTCGGCCGTGGGGAGTCCGAAGGAGTTCGGCCGCCCAGGAAGTTCGGCTGGCGGTGGGAGTTCGGCCCGGAGCCTGGCGATGGGGAGTTCGGCAGCTAGGTAGTTCGGCCCGGACCTTGGCGCAGGGGAGTTCGGGAGTTCGGCCTCTAGGCAGTTCGGCCCGGACCTTGGTGCAGGGGAGTTCGGCCTCTAGGCAGTTCGGCCGGCCGGACCTTGGTGCAGGGGAGTTCGGCTCCAGTTCGGCCGTGGTAGGGGCTCGGCCTGGCGCCTGGCGCTAAAGCTCTTCAGCGGCTACTGGTTACATTGGGCTGAGCGTCGGGCCGGGCTTCAGCAGGAGCGGGATTTATCCCCAACAGTAGCCCCCCACTCCCGAGTTCAAAAATTGAAGGAAGGGAGTACCAAAACAGGCGACTGCCGAAGTCTTCTTCCAGGCTCCGCATTTGTTGCAGCTGAAGCTCGGGGGAGGTCTCATCTCCAGCCAATATTGACGCTGAAGTTGAGGCTGAGGCTTGGGGGAGACCTCATCTTCAGTCGATGTTTGGAGTTGAAATGGAACTCGTTTCCAGCTAAAGTCGATGAAGCTGATGTTGAAGCCGAAGTAAATCTCGCCTCCTACGGTCGAGGTCGGATTTGAGCTCCTCGGGGGCGACATTGTCTTCATCAGCTGAAGTTGACTCGAGGGAGACCTCCTCTCTTGCAGCCGAGGTTGAAGTGCGCGCTCGGGGGAGATCTTATCTCCTGCAGCCGAGCTTCTTCGGGGGAGATCTCGTCTCTAGCCGAGGTTGGTGCTCGCGTTAGGACGAGGTTCTCCTCCTGTTCCTAACCGAGGTTGTTCACGGTCGCTCGGGAGAGATCTTATCTCTAGCCGAGGTTGTCAACGGTCGCTCGGGAGAGATCTTATCTCTAGCCGAGTTGATGTGCGCGCTCGGGGGAGATCTTATCTCCTGCGGCCGAGCTTCTCTCGGGGGAGATCTTATCTCCTGCAGCCGAGGTGCGCTCTCGCGTTAGGATGAGGTTCTCCTCCTGTTCCTAATCGAGGTTGTTCACGGTCGCTCGGGAGAGATCTTATCTCTAGCCGAGGTTGTCAACGGTCGCTCGGGAGAGATCTTATCTCTAGCCGAGGTTGGTGCTCGTGTTAGGACGAGGTTCTCCTCCTGTTCCTAACCGAGGTTGTTTCGGTCGCTCGGGAGAGATCTTATCTCTAGCCGAGGTTGAAGTGCGCGCTCGGGGGAGATCTTATCTCCTGCGGCCGAGCTTCACTCGGGGGAGATCTTATCTCCTACAGCCGAGGTGCGCTCTAGCGTTAGGACGAGGTTCTCCTCCTGTTCCTAACCGAGATTGTTCACGGTCGCTCGGGAGAGATCTTATCTCTAGCCGAGGTTGTCAACGGTCGCTCGGGAGAGATCTTATCTCTAGCCGAGGTTGGTGCTCGTGTTAGGACGAGGTTCTCCTCCTGTTCCTAATCGAGGTTGTTCACGGTCGCTCAGGAGAGATCTTATCTCTAGCCGAGGTTGTCAACGGTCGCTCGGGAGAGATCTTATCTCTAGCCGAGGTTGGTGCTCGTGTTAGGACGAGGTTCTCCTCCTGTTCCTAACCGAGGTTGTTCACGGTCGCTCAGGAGAGATCTTATCTCTAGCCGAGGTTGATTCGGTCGCTCGGGAGAGATCTTATCTCTAGCCGAGGTTGGTGCTCGTGTTAGGACGAGGTTCTCCTCCTGTTCCTAACCGAGGTTGTTCCGGTCGCTCGGGAGAGATCTTATCTCTAGCCGAGGTTGAAGTGCGCGCTCGGGGGAGATCTTATCTCTTACGGCCGAGCTTCTCTCGGGGGAGATCTTATCTCCTGTAGCCGAGGTGCGCTCTCACGTTAGGATGAGGTTCTCCTCCTGTTCCTAACCGAGATTGTTCACGGTCGCTCGGGAGAGATCTTATCTCAAGCCGAGGTTGTCAACGGTCGCTCGGAGAGATCTTATCTCTATCCGAGGTTGGTGCTCGTGTTAGGACGAGGTTCTCCTCCTGTTCCTAACCGAGGTTGTTCACGGTCGCTCAGGAGAGATGTTATCTCTAGCCGAGGTTGATTCGGTCGCTCGGGAGAGATCTTATCTCTAGCCGAGGTTGGTGCTCGTGTTAGGACGAGGTTCTCCTCCTGTTCCTAACCTCGGCTAGAGATAAGATCTCTCCCGAGCGACCGGAACAACCTCGGTTAGGAACAGGAGGAGAACCTCGTCCTAACACGAGCACCAACCTCGGCTAGAGATAAGATCTCTCCCGAGCGACCGAATCAACCTCGGCTAGAGATAAGATCTCTCCTGAGCGACCGTGAACAACCTCGGTTAGGAACAGGAGGAGAACCTCGTCCTAACACGAGCACCAACCTCGGCTAGAGATAAGATCTCTCCCGAGCGACCGTTGACAACCTCGACTAGAGATAAGATCTCTCCCGAGCGACCGTGAACAATCTCAGTTAGGAACAGGAGGAGAACCTCGTCCTAACACGAGAGCGCACCTCGGCTGCAGGAGATAAGATCTCCCCCGAGAGAAGCTCGGCCACAAGAGATAAGATCTCCCCCGAGCGCGCACTTCAACCTCGGCTAGAGATAAGATCTCTCCCGAGCGATCGGAACAACCTCGGTTAGGAACAGGAGGAGAACCTCGTCCTAACACGAGCACCAACCTCGGCTAGAGATAAGATCTATCCCGAGCGACCGAATCAACCTCGGCTAGAGATAAGATCTCTCCTGAGCGAGCGACCGTGAATAACCTCGGTTAGGAACAGGAGGAGAACCTCATCCTAACACGAGCACCAACCTCGGCTAGAGATAAGATCTCTCCCGAGCGACCGTTGACAACCTCGGCTAGAGATAAGATCTCTCCTGAGCGACCGTGAACAACCTCAATTAGGAACAGGAGGAGAACCTCGTCCTAACACGAGCACCAACCTCGGCTAGAGATAAGATCTCTCCCGAGCGACCGTTGACAACCTCGGCTAGAGATAAGATCTCTCCCGAGCGACCGTGAATAATCTCGGTTAGGAACAGGAGGAGAACCTCGTCCTAACGCGAGAGCGCACCTCGGCTGCAGGAGATAAGATCTCCCCTGAGAGAAGCTCGGCCGCAAGAGATAAGATCTCCCCCGAGCGCGCACTTCAACCTCGGCTAGAGATAAGATCTCTCCCGAGCGACCGGAACAACCTCAATTAGGAACAGGAGGAGAACCTCGTCCTAACACGAGCACCAACCTCGGCTAGAGATAAGATCTCTCCCGAGCGACCGTTGACAACCTCGGCTAGAGATAAGATCTCTCCCGAGCGACCGTGAACAATCTCGGTTAGGAACAGGAGGAGAACCTCGTCCTAACGCGAGAGCGCACCTCGGCTGCAGGAGATAAGATCTCCCCCGAGAGAAGCTCGGCCGCAGGAGATAAGATCTCCCCCGAGCGCGCACATCAATCTCGGCTAGAGATAAGATCTCTCCCGAGCGACCGTTGACAACCTCGGCTAGAGATAAGATCTCTCCCGAGCGACCGTGAACAACCTCGGTTAGGAACAGGAGGAGAACCTCGTCCTAACGCGAGCACCAACCTCGGCTAGAGACGAGATCTCCCCCGAAGAAGCTCGGCTGCAGGAGATAAGATCTCCCCCGAGCGCGCACTTCAACCTCGGCTGCAAGAGAGGAGGTCTCCCTCGAGTCGACTTCAACTGATGAAGACAATGTCGCCCCCGAGGAGCTCAAATCCGACCTCGACCGTAGGAGGCGAGATTTACTTCGGCTTCAACATCAGCTTCATCGACTTTAGCTGGAAACGAGTTCCATTTCAACTCCAAACATCGACTGAAGATGAGGTCTCCCCCAAGCCTCAGCCTCAACTTCAGCGTCAATATTGGCTGGAGATGAGACCTCCCCCGAGCTTCAGCTGCAACAAATGCGGAGCCTGGAAGAAGACTTCGGCAGTCGCCTGTTTTGGTACTCCCTTCCTTCAATTTTTGAACTCGGGAGTGGGGGGGCTACTGTTGGGGATAAATCCCGCTCCTGCCGAAGCCCGGCCCGACGCTCAGCCCAATGTAACCAGTAGCCGCTGAAGAGCTTTAGCGCCAGGCGCCAGGCCGAGCCCCTACCACGGCCGAACTCCCCTGCACCAAGGTCCGGGCCGAACTGCCTAGAGGCCGAACTCCCCTGCACCAAGGTCCGGGCCGAACTGCCTAGAGGCCGAACTCCCCTGCACCAAGGTCCGGGCCGAACTGCCTAGAGGCCTGAACTCCACCGCACCAAGGTCCGGGCTGAACTGCCTAGAGGCCGAACTCCCCTGCACCGAGGTCCGGGCCGAACTGCCTAGAGGCCAAACTCCCCTGCACCAAGGTCCGGGCCGAACTGCCTAGAGGCCGAACTCCCCTGCGCCAAGGTCCGGGCCGAACTACCTTGCTGCCGAACTCCCCATCGCCAGGCTCCGGGCCGTACTCCCACCGCCAGCCGAACTCCATGCGGCCGAACTCCTTCGGACTCCCCACGGCCGAACTCCTTCGGACCGACTCCATGCGGCCGAACTCCTTCGGACTTCCCATGGCCGAACTCCTTCGGACCGACTCCAAGCGACCGAGCTTCAATGAAGTCCTCTCAGCGGCCGAACTCCTTCGGACCGACTCCATGCGGCCAAACTCCTTCGGACTTCCCATGGCCGAACTCCTTCGGACCGACTCCAAGCGGCCGAGCTTCAATGAAGTCCTCTCAGCGGCCGAACTCCTCAGCGGATGGGCTTTAGTGGAATCCCCAAGCGGTCGTCACTCAGGAGCCCAAACTCCTCAGCAGTCGTCACTGGGCCGAACTCCTCAGCGGTCGCCCTCATCAAACTTCGGCCGACCGAGCTCCTACCGAACTCTCAAGTGTCCAAGCCTCAGCCCAAGTCCAACAGCCGGCCGAACCCCAAATGGCCGAGCCTGAGCTTCGGCTTCTCAGCAGCCGAACTCTTCTGCGGACGAGCCTTAGCTGCATACCTCTTGCCAGACGCCTATGGGAGCCGAACTCCCTCCTATCTTCCTCTTCAGGAGCCCGAACTCCTCCGAAATGGGCACACGACGAAGGCCTTCAACCCTTCATTCGGCAAGCTCTGCAACCATCACCATCAGTCAGTCCACCGCACCATCAGTCAGTCCGCCGCGGGCGATAGCGACCCACTGTCAGGCGGCGATGGCTGTCACCCTCAATCCGCCGCACACGGCACCATCCCGTGAGACTGACTCCGCTGAACCTCGAGTGGCCCGCCAGCATGCGGCTGCGGCTGCAGTTGTCACCATCAAGCTCCACTATATAAAGGACCCTCCCGACACGCTAAGGCGGAGCTCTCTGAACTCTCGACTCTCTAAGCTCTCCCCCTCATCTCTAAGCTCCGGAACTCATTCCGAGCACTCCATTACTGTTGGCCGAAAACTAACTTGACCGTCGGAGGGTCCTGCCGGAGCCACCCCCCCATCGGTTCCGGACGGGACTTCATTTTGCAGGTCCCCGGCGGCGACCTCAGCGACCTCGACTCCGGCGACCTCCGGCGAGGATGGATTTCTGCACCAACAATATCTATGGCCATTAAATTGTAAGAAAGATATTTAATCTGATTTTAATCTTAGATATGAAGTTAGTTTCTGATTTAAATGATTTATTTTAGTTTTATTCAATTCTAAAATTATTGAATCATGTATGAGATACATAGATATTTTAGATCATTGATCAAATCAAAAAAAAAAAAACCTAGATCAAATTTTTGATAAATAGTTTTTAAAAATAGTTATCAATCATATTTGATCTTTCCTTAGATCTTAATTTTGCATGCATATGATACATGCAAAATTAGTTTTAGATCTGATTTTCATATATATGATATGTGATTTTAATTTAGATATGAAATAATGCTATATTTCACCTTATTTGAAATGTAAACTTAGTGTAGTTTAGATCTGAAATTATTTCAACATCTAAACTAAACCCATGATCATAATATACTTAATTAAGAATTAAGAAGTTAATTTAAAGATCTAAAATTTACTACATAAAACATGGGTTAATGGGTTGGGTAGCTCAATTAGATCTAGCTAGTTTGAGCGGTTGATCAGACCAAGTCAATAGTTGGTTAGGTTTAGGTCTAATCTCTCATGTCTAATCCAAATAGATGTAAGTTTGGTCAGATCGACTAATAGCCACATGTTGTCGATTAAATCAAAAGATCTAATTTGGCTCCATGGTTCGAGCGTGAATTAATTAACTAACCTGATCAATGCTTATTGATCGATTGGCGTCTAAGATAAGTTTGGCAGTTTGATCGGTGGTCTTTAATTGGGAGCTACTCGCATAGATTGAGTTAATGGTATTTCCTCCCACCGATCTCACTTACTTGGCCAATATGGTTGATTAAGTCTTGACTTAGGTTGCTAATGATTCGAGCTAACTCATGCCACTAGGTTAGTCATACTAATATGCCTAATTAAGGATGAGACCTGAGCCTAAATCTCCTTAATTAGCATTAAGTCTAGTGGTCTTCCACCATTGTAGAGATGTGGGTGCCTACTTGGTGTTGATTGTTCTTGATTGGTCACAGTGGTTCGATTGCATCAGGTAGATACAACCACTCTATGGCATTAGATGCCCTAGGGTAGAGATGGATTTGGGTCCAAAAACTATTAAATGAGGATACTAATGATGGCTTTGTGCCTGCTGGTGTATGGTGGGTGTAACTTAACTAAGAAATATGTCAATAACTATTAGGTGAGGCTACAGAACTTAGAGACCGAACCAGCTACATCTTGCTTAGTGTCGCAATGGACAAAGAGTTGTCTACTCATTGGTTTGTGTGTTACCAATAACTATTAGGTGAGGTGTGCATAAATCAATGGGATTGTAGTACCCACTAGAAACTGATCACGTATAGGTTTCCATTTTCTCCACTCGAGGAGTGTGGGAGATCCATAGAAATAGTGGAAGCCCTTGTTTGTTTTTAAAGTTCCAATAACAAACATCTACAAGTTCAAAATATCTAATTAGAAATTATTTCTCTCTGTAGTTAATCATGTCGAGTTCAAACCCATTAGCCCAAATCCTTGACACCAAGAGGTTGACCGAAACTAATTATAAGGATTGGCTCTAGAATTTGAGAATCATTCTCAGTTTTGAAAAGTTGAAGCATGTCCTCGATCAGGATGCACCTATGTTGCCAGCTCGTCCATCCCCTGATCAATGAGTTGCACTTAAGAAGTGGATGGATGAAGACAATAAGATGAAGTGCTATATTCTTACATTCATGTCCAATGATCTTCAGTGACAGCATGAAGACATAAGGACTGTCAGGGACATGTTGACTCACCTACAAGAGTTGTATAGTGAGCAAAGTTATATGGCTCGCTTTGAGGTCTCTCAGAGACTTTTCAGAGCAAAGATGCATGATAGGTAGTCCATCTATGATCATTAATTGATAATGATCAAGGACATTGAGGAGCTTCAGAAGCTAGGCATGAACATGGATAAAGAATTATAGGTAGATATGATCCTGCAACCCCTTTTTGATTTGTATGGGCAGTTCATCTTGAACTACCATATGAATAAGATTGATAGCTCTTTGCCTGAATTGCTGAACATGTTGGTAACAGCTGAAAGTACCTTGAACAGTTCAAAGAGAACTATTTTGATTATGGAGAAGGCTTCTTCCAAGAGAAAGTTTTCTTGGAAGAAGAAGAAGAAGAAGCTTGCAAAGAAGCAAAAGATGGGTAACAAACCCAAGAAGCAGGCTCCAAAGAAGACCAACGATAAAGAAAAATATTTTCATTGTAATATCGAAGGTCACTGGAAAAGAAACTATCCTGCATACCTAGCCACTTTGAAGAACAAGAAGATGGACACATCTTCTGAAGGTACGTCTAAGTTGCTTGTTATTGAAACTAACCTAATGATTTCCTCTTCTTCTAGTTGGGTTCTAGATTCTAGTTCTACTGCTTACTTATGCACTTCCTTGCAGGGTTTGGAAGAAGTTAAAGGGCTAAGGGAAGGCGAGATTAATCTCCAAGTCGGTAATGGGGCAAAAGTTGCTGCTGTAGCCATCAAAATTTATCCTTTGCGATTATCATTAGGAGTTAGTTTATTTTTAAAAAATTGTTATTATGTACCTAGAGCCAGTAGAAACTTAGTTTCTATATTTGTGCAAGCACTAGATAATTATGATTTTCATTTTGATAAAGACTTCTATGCAATTTATTTTGAAAATAAACTTGTTGCATGTGCCTTTTTAATTGATGGACTTTATCATTTGCATGAAGATGTGAAAATTAATATTAATAAGCAAATTATGAATGCCATAGGGTCTAAGAGACTTAGAGATAGGATTAGCCAAATGTATCTCTGGCACCTCAGGCTAGGCCATATTGGAGAGGATAGACTTAACAAATTAGAGAAAGATGGCCTTCTTGGATCATTGACTTCTGAGTCTTATCCAATTTTTGAGTCATGTCTTCAAGTAAAGATGTCTAAGCTATCCTTTATAGAACATGGAGAAAGAGCCACCAAGATATTAGCCCAGGTACACACTGATGTGTGTGGACCATTTGATGTAGAAGCCAGGGATGGCTATCTCTACTTCATAATCTTTATTGATGATTTTTCATGGTATGATTTTTTGTTTCTAATGCATCATAAATTTGATGCCTTTAAAAAGTTCAAAGAACTCAGATATGAAGTAGAGAAGCAAACCAAAAAACCGATAAAGGTTCTTCGATCAGATCGAGGAGGAGAATATTTTAGTGGAAAATGTCAGACCTATCTCAAAGATAATGACATAGTCTCATAATGGACACCTCCAGGGATGCCTCAGCTCAATGGGATATCCGAAAGGAGGAATCGAACCCTATTAGATATGGTTCGATCCATGATGAGCTTCATAAATCTTTCGATCTTTTTATGGGGACATGCGTTGCTTTTTGCTATTCATCTACTAAATTGGGTTTCCTTTAAATCCATTCCTGCCACACCATATAAGTTATGGCATGGTAAGAAACCATCTCTTAGGTACCTTAAGATTTGGGGATGTTTGACTCATGTCAAATGACAATAGATAGACAAGTTAGAGGTTAGTGAAGGAAAAACCCTATTTTCTGGATCAGGTTCGTTCAGATTTGATTTGATCAAGAGGGATATTTTAATACTTTTCCTCTTAGATCAAAATTAGATTTGAGACTTTTTAGATATAATTTTATTAATTTGATAAAATAAAATAAAAAAAATAAAATAAATCTAATTTAATTATACCTTATTATGGATAATCCTATTATCCTATGATGATCCCGATGTTTGCTTGAGGTTCTGGATGTAGCCACACAAGCAGCTGGCCTCTACTAGTATCCACTTGGGTAGGATTTGAAGATCTTCTCCTTCTCAATCTATCCTCCAAAAATTAGATCAGGATCTAATCTTGAAGGTCTTGAAAATAAATTTTGAAGATCAGTCATTGTCTCTTGCAGCAGTGCTGCCTTCTTCCTTTCCTGTCGCCTTTCTCTTGCTTGGATCGCACCAAACTTGTGTTCAAAAACTCTTGAACGTGGATAGGAGAGAGAGGATTTGAAGGTGGCATGGAGGAGGGAGAGGGACTATGTGGTGTGGGCAAAGGGCAGAAGTTCTAAATCCTAGGTGCAGATAGGGTTTATATAGACCTTGTTGCGCCATGCAGTGCTACATCATCCCGACCAATCATGACTCTTTATGCAATCAGATCTAAATTTGATTGGTAAAATGACATCATCCAATCCAATCAGATTAGAGTCCCTCACAAACCTCCTTATGTGGCACCAAGACTAATCAAAGAAGAGTCTTTGGTGCCACCCAAGTAGAGAGCATGAAGCAACCTGGAGTCCCATCTGTATGGGACTCCAGGCATCATCCTCTTTGGGTGCATACCTCCTTAGGCATGCACCCCCTCTCTTTTCTCTTTTTAGTAGAGAGATAAAGCCCCATCTTCTCTCCTATGGGTGCAGGACACATGGGAAAATGTCTAAGTGTCAAAGGTCAATGTTTGACCAAAGTCAAAAGACAAGATTTAGCAGGTGATGGAAAATGATAGGTGTTGTCTCAAATTTATCTCATAAATTAAGATAACCCTATTCTGACCTAGACAAGCTCCAATCAGATCAAGTAAAGATTTCTAGGTGAGCCCAAACATAATTGGCTCAGTCGAGATAATTTTTAATGATTGTTAAAGGAGAACATTAAGCTCAATCATGTGCTAGCACGATTTTCTTGAACCTAATTGAATCTTATTCAAATCAATTAAACTGGATTAGTCTAATTGATGATATCCAAATTCAAACCCTTATTTATGTGATTTAATTAGGTTCAATTCTGTATGATAATGGGATATATTATGATCTATATCATCGACATCATCGAAACACCTTTCGATGGTTCAAAACTTTTCTGATTCAAACAACTAGTATGATCAATCATCCAGATCATTCTAATTGCTTCCAAAATCCACCAGTGATACCTAGTAGCATATGGTGGCAACCCATCAGAACTAAAAATGAACCTCTCAGTGTAGTTACTTATGTGATTATGTTCCTCTATCTTGAGCCTCGATCAAATTAGGGTTAAGGTGATGTTGTCAAATCCTAATTTTTATCATATGAATTAATCATTCGATTCAAGTCCAATGTAAAAACTCTAATAGAAACTCTTTCTATTGTTTCACTCTATCATGACCATGGGCTTATGGACTTGATTCTCATGATGATCATAGGACTGCTCTTCTTATACTGAGGTAGATAGATCCCTTATCTGTGCAATCCATTTCCTACAATAAACATGCTATAGCCAACATACACCTCAGGATTTCGAATGGCTAGAAGATCGAGTTGTGGTGTAGTCAAACTATAACGCCCTCAGGATGAACTACCGATGCACCTCAGGTCAAAGAACTAGATACACTACTGCCGTTTCGAGCCAGTCATCGATGAGAAGATAGACTTCCTCATGATTGCTTGAGGTGGTCACGCTCAGTGATCTCATTCTCTAACGAGTATCCATACTCTCACTTTGGTATCTCTACACCATAGACTCAAGACTCATCTACCCTAAAAAAATGATCGTACACCAACCTTCCGGATCAATCAGCATCCTCATGATGATCTTACGGTCGGGAGCATTTTATGAGTTAATAATGAAAATTCATGTCTTAAATTTTCAACTCTTGAAAATATGAACTATCATTACCACTAACTTAAGGGATGTATCACAGACACTTTCAAATACACACTATGATAGAAAATAATCCATTTTATTATGTATAGTCAAAATTATAATTTTACTCTTAGATGTGTATTATAAGTGTTAGCCAATTCTGGCTTCTAGGACACACATATCTAATAGTTAGGTCACTTAGGACTTATTTTATAGGATATCCTAAGGAATTTATGGGATACTATTTTTATCTTTCAGAGAATCATAATGTGATTGTGAGCCATCATGTCGTCTTCTTGGAAAGAGAGTTTATCCAAGATAAAGGTAGTGGGAGGAAGATTGAGTTCGAAGAGAAAGTCTCTGAAGAGCGTCGAGTCCAAGAACCTAAACCCAGTAATGAGCCAGTAAATTTAATACCACCTCCACCTCGTAGATCAAATAGGATCTTGCATCCTCTGGAAAGCTACTTAGGTATACTTACGGAGGATCTAGAGGAAGTATTTCTTATGGAAGATTGGGATATTAGAAATGATCCCAAAATCTATGATGAAGCATTGTTAGATGTAGACTCCAAAAAATGGGAAGTCAGAAATTTAATTTATGCATTCCAACTAAGTATGGCCCTTAGTAGATCCACCTGAACGTATTGTACCTATTGAGTGTAAATGGATCTATAAAAAAAAAATTGAGTTGGATGGTAAGGTAGAGACCTATAAAGCAAGGCTGGTGGTAAATGATTATAGTCAACGGGAAGGCATTGACTATTAAGAAACTTTTTCATCAGTGGTTATGCTGAAATCCATCCGTACCTTACTTGCGATTGTAGCCTATTATGATTATGAGATCTAGCAGATGGATGTGAAAACTGCCTTCCTAAATGGGTATCTAGAAGAAGATATCTATATGGAGTAGCCTATGGGTTTCACATCTGGTAATAGTGATCACAAAGTCTACAAGCTGCAAAGGTCAATTTATGAACTTAAGCAACCATCACAGAGTTGGAACACTTGCTTTAATGATGTGATCAAATCTTCTGATTTTATTAAAAATAAGGAGCCATGTGTGTACGAAAAGGTTAGTGGTAGCGCTATCACATTCCTCGTATTGTACATAGATGATATCCTCCTGATTAGGAATGATATTCTCATACTAACATCGATCAAAATTTGGTTGTCAAAAAAATTTTCTATGAAAGACCTAGGAGAAGCTTCCTGCACTCTTGGTATTAAGGTTTATAGGGATAGATCTAAGAGAATGATAGGACTCTCACAGTAAATGTAGATATAGAAGGTGCTGAAGTGATTCAGCATGGAAAACTCCAAGAAAGGTCTCCTACCTCTTAAGCATGGCATTCATCTTTCAAAGAAGATGAGTCCTGACATACCTAAAGAAATCCAGTGCATGAGCAAGATCCCTTATGCTTCGACTATAGAGAGTCTCATGTATGCCATGCTATATACGTGACCTAATATAGCTCTTGTCGTGAGTGTCACGAGTAGGTTGTTAGATATATGTGCCCTAGAAGCCAGAATTGGCTGACACTTGTAATACACTTCTAGGGGTAAAATTATAATTTTGACTATAATCAATAAAATGGGTATTTTCTATCATATATGTGTATTTAGTGTCTGTGATACATTCTTTGAGTTAATGGTAATGATAATTTATATTTTCAAGAGTTGAAAATTTAAGACATGAATAATCATTATTAACTCATAAAATGCTCCCGACCGTAGGATCATCCAAGGATGGTGATTGATCTAGAAGGTTCGTGTACAATCGCTTTTCTTTAGTAGATGAGTCTTGAGTCTATGGTGTGGAGACACCAGAGTGAGAGTATAAATACTCGTTAGAGAATGAGGGCACTGAGCGTGACCACCTCGAGTGTCATTAGGAAGTCTACCTTCTCGTTAATGACTGACTCGATGCTGCAGTGCTGTGTCTGGTTCTTTGACCTGAGGTGCATCGATAGTTCATCTTGAGGGTGTTATAATTTGACTACACCATAACTCGATCTCCTAGCCATTCAAAATTCTGAGGTATATGTTGGCTATAGCATGTTCATTGTAGGAACTGGATTGCATCAAGATGGAATCTATCTACCTCAGTGGTAGAGGAGCAGCCCTATGATGATCATAAGAATCAAGTCCAGAAGCCCATGGCCATGGCAGAGTGAAATAATAGAAAGAGTTTCTATTTAGGTTTTCACATCAAACTTGAATCGAATGATTACATCATATGACAGAAATTAGGGTTTGACGAGTTCACCTTAATCCTAATCTGATCAGAGCTCAAGATAGAAGAACTTAATCACAGATAGCTGCACCAAGAGATTTACATTCAGCTCTGATGGGTTGCCACCATATACTGCTAGGTGTCATTGTAGCTGTTCGAATTAGAAGAGTTTTGATCCATCAAAAGGAGTTTTGATGATGTCGATGATAGAGATCCTGACATATTCCATTACCATACAGAGCTGAACCTAACTAGATTACACAAATAAGGGTTTGAATTTGGTGATCATCAATTGAACTAATCTAGTTCAATATTCAATTAGGTTCAAGAAAATCGTGCTAGCACTCGATTGAACCTAACATTCTTCGTTTACTATCATAAATAGTTGTCCTAACTAAGCCAAAGGAGTTTGTGCTCGATTAGAGGACTTCACTTGGTCTGACTGGAGCCTATATAGGTCAGAAAAGGGTTGTCTTATTTTGTAAGACAATACCTGTCATTTTTTATCACCTGCCATTTTTTGCCCTTTGACTTTGGTCAAAAGTTGATCTTTGACTGGTCAAATGTTGACCATTGATACTTTGACTTCTGTCCACATGTCATGCACCTGTTAGAGAGATAGTGGGGGCTTGTCCCCCTACCAGAAATTGATAAGGAGGAGGGTGCACGCGAAGGGTGGCGTGCGCCTAAGTTTGAGGCGCCCAGGAGTCCCTGTTGGATAGGGACTCCATCTCCTTATTGGATTCTGATTAGACTCCTCCTAAGAACCAACTTTGACTGGTCTTAGGTGCCATCTAAAGATGAATCCAAGGGACTCTATTCCCATAAATCAGATTTAGATCTGATTTCATAAAGGGTTGTGATTGGTTGGGATGAAGAGGAGTTGGATCACGCATAGTCTATAAATAAGACCCTGCGCCCAACTCAAAGATGAGAACAATTCTCTACACCCCAAGGCTGCCTCTCTCTTCCTCCTCCATGCTAAGTTCATCTTCTTCTCTTTTCTCCATGCCCAAAAAAGTTTGGGATCTCAGTTGGTGCAATCTAGGCAAGAGAAAGGCGATAGAAAGCTAGAAGGCTGCATTGCTGCAAAGGATAACTACTGATCTTCGAAAGCTATTTTGAAGATCCTCCAAATCAGATTCAGATCTAATTTTTGGAGATGTAATAGAGAAGAAGAGTATCTCTAGATCTAATCTGAGTGGATATTGGTAGAGGCCAGACACTTGCATGACTAGATTCAGAACCTTTCGCTGCTTACAGGATGATCAACGGGTAATAGGATTACCCTACATCAAGGTAAATTAAATCTGACTTAATTTATCCATATTTTATTTTAATTATTAGAATAATAAAAATTAGATCTAAAATATTTTAGATCTAATTTAGATCAAAAAAAAAGTTTTGAAATATATTTCTTGATCCGATCAGATCTGAACGAACCTGGTCTGGGAAATCGGGATTTCCCTTCAACTGGTATCAGAGCCCAAGTTCTAAAGTTTTTAGATCTAATTTTAAATTTATTTTAACCAAAAATAAGTTATTTTGGATGTCACATGAGATGTGATCAGATCTGAAATCAGAAAAATTAAAATTAAATAATTTGGATCTAAGATTAGAAAATATGCATGACTAGTTCTAAAATAGAATAGTTCTATAGAATAGTCTTGCATGTTTATAATTTAATTTGATTAAATTATATTTTAGATCTATTTATTTACTATTTTTTGATATTATAATTATTATAATAATATCTAAAAAATAGCAAATAAAAATTATTTAATTTTAACATCATATGAGATATGATTGATGCATGTCAAGACTAGTTGTAGAATAGTTCTATATAGTTGTCTAGATTATAGTTTATTTTGATAAGATCAATTTAAGTCTAATTTTTTAGATTATTATGAGATAATTTAGATCTGAAAATATGCATGATTTGATACATGAGATGTATGCAAAATATGCCATGATTAGATCTAATTTGTATATGAGATATATGATATAGATCTAAAACTATTTTGTAGTATTACATGTTCCTGATTAAGGCATTCCTCTTAGCCATCTAATCATAAGAATGAAGAAGGGTTTAAAGGCCCTCTCCTCCCATCCGATGGGGTGTTCCCATGACGTGTAGGGGTGCTGCACGTTCGTCCTTAATCAGAAATCTAAAACTTACTTTCTGTAAAACTCTAGATCCTGAAATCCTAGAATTTATTGTGCATATTTTGTTTATGAACCCTACTTAATTAAGAATTAAGATTATGAAATATTAATTAGATCTAAAATTGAGAATTTTAGATCTAAGATATATTCATAATATTGGGTTCGGGCTTGGGTAGCTCAATTAGGTCTAAGCGGTTGATCAAACCGAATCAAGAGTTGGTTAGATGGGATCAATAATGCTTAAATTGACCAGCCTAATAGGATTAAGTCTGGATCAAGATTGAGTCACGATCAAGCAAGACCTAATTAGGCTCAGAGGTTAGAGTCTGGATTGTAGGCTAACCCAATTGGTTCTAGCTCAATAATTTGGTGTCTAAGGTAAATTTGGCAGATACGATAGACTGGTTTTTAATTGGGAGCTACTCGACTTGAATGCATTCTTGTACAAGTTAATGGCATATCCCTTCCACCGATCTCACTTAACTGGCCATATCTGTTGACTCAGTTCTGATTTGAGATGGTTAATAATTCGAGCTAACCCATGCCACTAGGTTAGTCATAATTGTTATGACTATGATAAGTCTAGTTTAATGAGACCTGAATCAATTCTCCCTAAGAAAAGATTAAGTCTGAGGTCTTCCACCATTGTAGATGTGCGGGCCCTTCCCGGGGTTGATTGTTCTCGGCTGGATACAGTGGCTCAGTTGCACCAGGAAGATGCAACCATGTCTATTAGGCATTGGAAGCTATGGGCTGGGGCATGAATTGGGCTCTATATTTTGGATACGGTGACAGACTCAATTAGGAATCCAGTCTGTGCAAATGGTGAGTCTGACTTAACTAAGGAGTGGGTCAATATTTTGGATATGGTGAGATTCATGAATTAGAGATCAAGTTTGGGTGCACCATGATTAGAGAATCATTGAACAAGAGTTGTTCACTCATTGGCTAACCCATCACTAATAACTGTTAGGTGAGGTGATGAGTCAGTTGGTGAGACCGCACCACCCACTAGAAATCATTAATCATGGAGATTTTCGCATCTCTACAGAGGGAGTGTAGGGATCCAAGAAAATAGTGGGAGCTAATTTATTTAAAAATAAAATTTTTAAATAAATTGGTCAAGTCATAATTACAGTATCTAACTAGAATCTTTGACTCTCTATAGAAAAATGTCTGCGTCCAACCCATTAGCACGTATCCTAGACACACATAGACTGACCGAACCCAATTATAAAGATTGGCTTAAAAATTACAAAATTATTTTGGGTTTCGAGAAGTTAACCCATATATTGGACCAGGACCCTCCAACCTTACCAGCCCATCCATCCATTGAACAGAGAGCATCTCCAAAAAAATGGATAGATGAAGATAATAAGGCCAGATATTACATGTTGGGCTCGATGTCTAATGAGCTCCAACGCCAACATGAAGATATCGGGACTGCTCACTAAATGTTGGCTCACCTGCAAGAGATGTTTGGTGAACAGAGTCGTGCAGCCAAGTATCAAATCACGAAATGACTTTTTAAGGCTAAGATGCATGATGGACAGTCAGTCCAAGATCACTGTCTGATGATGATCAAGGACTTAGAAGAGCTTGAGAAGCTCGATGTGAAGTTAGACTTGGACCTGCAGAATGATGTTATTCTACAATCCTTGACTGATGCATATGGGCAATTCATCATGAATTACCACATACATAAACTTCAAAATTCCTTGGCCGAATTAATGAACATGCTGGTCACAGCTGAGCTTTCTATGAAAGGTTCTAAAACATAGTTCTTGCTATAGAATGGACTTCTTCCAAAAGAAAGTCTTCTGGAATAAAAAAGAAGTCTACGAAAAAGCAGAAGGTGGAAGGAGGAAAGAAAAAGAAGGTAGAGCCGAAGAAGAACGCCGCTGTCAAAGAAAAATATTTCCATTGCAATAGTGACAGCCACTGAAAGTGAAACTGCCCTACTTACCTGGCCACCCTGAAGAACAAGAAGGAAGGTCCTTCTAGAGGTATGCTCATTATTGAGTCTAACCTTACGATTTCTTCTGCATCCAGTTGGATGCTTGACTCTGGTTCTAGTGCTCATCTGTGCACTTCCATGTAGGATCTTGAGGATAGCAGGAGGCTGAGGGATGGAGACATGATCCTACGCATCGAAAATGAAGCAAGAGTTGCTACAGTGGTGGTGGGAACATACCCTCTTCGATTACCATCTAGTTTAGACTTAGTTTTGAAAGACTGTTATTATGTGCCTGCAGCTAGCAGGAAATTTGATTTCTATTTCATGCTTAGCACTAGAAGGCTATGTGATTACCTTCTTTAAGGACCATTGTAACATTCTTTATGAAAGAAATAAAATTGCAAATGGTTTTCTTATTAATGGTCTTTATCAACTACATATTGATGTATCTGTTCTAACTATCGAGCAAAATGTGAATGCCAAACGACCTAGGGATAGTCCAAATGATAGGTATCTATGGCACCTGAGATTAGGTCATATAGCAGAAGATAGGATCAACAAATTGGAGAAAAATGGGCTATTGAGTCTATTGACTTCCGAGTCATATCCAACTTGTGAATCTTGTCTTCAAGGCAAAATGACTAAACTTCCTTTTGTAGGACATAAGGAAAGAGCCACAGATCTCCTTGCCCTAGTACATACTGATGTGTGCAATCCTTTTGATGTGCCAGCTAGAGGCAATTTTATCTACTTCATTATCTTTACCGATGATCTATCTAGTTATGGGTATGTGTATCTTATGAGACATAAGTCTGAAGCTTTTGAAAAGTTCAAAGAATTCAGACATGAAGTAGAAAAACAAACTGAAAAACCCATTAAGGTTCTTCGATCAGATCGAGGAGGTGAATACCTTAGCCGAGAATTTCTAGACTATCTCAAGGAAAATGACATTGTCTCTCAATGGACTCCATCAGAAACACCTCAACTCAACGGAGTTTCAGAATGGAGAAATCAGACTCTATTGGATATGGTCCGATCCATGATGAGCTTCACAGACCTTCCTGATTTTCTTTGGGGACACTCATTGTTAACTTCAATTTATCTACTGAATAGGGTTTCCTCTAAAACCGTTCCTACCACACCGTATGAGATATGGCACGGTAAGAAACCAAGTCTGAGTCATCTCAGAATTTGGGGTTGTCCGGCTCATGTCAAAAGACAACAAGCGGACAAGTTAGAGTTTAGGTCCTTCAGAGCTCGATTCATAGGATATCCTAAAGAGTCATTAGGATACTATTTCTACATTCCAGAAGACCACAATGTGATTGTGAGTCGACATGCCATCTTTCTTGAAAAATAGTTTATTCAAGATAGCGGCATTGGAAAGTAGATTAAGCTTGATGAGAAAGTCTCACAAGTACAACGAGCTAAGGACCAATTGGAACCAAATCAGGTTGAGCCAATAAGAACACTACCTCCTCCACCTCGTAGATCGGAAAGAGTTTTCCGATCCCTCCTGAAAGATACTTAGGTATTATTTCAGAGGAAGTAGAGAAAATGTTCCTCATAGGTAATGGTGCTCATGGTGATGATCCCAAAACCTACAATGAGGCGATATCAGATATCGACTCCGAGAAATGGCTAGAGGCAATGCAGTCAGAAATTGACTCGATGCACTCAAACCAAGTCTGGACCTTGGTAGATCCACCAGAAGGTATAGTACCTATTGGGTGTAAATGGATCTTCAAGAGAAAGATTGGTGCAGATGAGAATGTGGAGACATTCAAGGCTAGACTAGTGGCAAAAGGTTATAGTCAACGCGAAGGCATTGACTATCAGGATACCTTTTTCTCAGTGGCTATGCTAAAATCCATCCGCACATTGCTTGCCTGTTGCAGCCTATTTCGATTATGAAATATGGCAAATGGACGTGAAAATGACGTTCTTAAATGGATATCTTGAGGAAGATATCTATATGGAACAGCCGCTAGGTTTCACATCCAGTGATACTGATCACAAGGTTTGCAAGCTGCAAAGGTCCATATATGGACTTAAGCAAGCATCTCGGAGCTGGAACACTCGTTTCAATGATGTGATCAAAATATTTGGATTTCATCAAAAATGAAGAGGAACCGTGTGTCTTCAAAAAGGTCAGTGGGAGCGCTGTTGTCTTCCTCGTATTGTACGTGGATGACATCCTCCTTATTGGGAATGATATTCCCATGTTGACGACAGTCAAAATATGGTTGTCCAAGGAATTCTTCATGAAAGACCTAGGTGAAGCATCCTTTATTCTAGGAATTAAGGTCTATAGGGATAGACCGAATAGGATGCTAGGACTTTCACAGAAGATGTACATAGAGGAAGTACTAAAGAGGTTTAGTATGGAAAACTCTAAGAGGGGATTAATACCCTTCAGACATGGTATTCATCTTTCCAAGAAGATGTGCCCTAGCACACCTGAGGAAATAGAACACATGAGCAAGATCCCTTATGCTTCTGCAATAGGGAGCCTCATGTATGCCATGCTATGTACACGACCTGATATAGCCCATGCTGTGAGTGTCACAAGCAGATATCAAGTCAAATCCAGGTGAAGAACACTGGACTTCTGTGAAATATATCCTTAAGTACTTAAGAAGAACTAAGGATATGATGTTGGTCTTTGGTAACGGAGAACTCCAAGTCCAGGGATACACAGACTCGGATTTCATGTCCGATGTAGATGATCGAAAGTCGACATCTGGGAGTCTGTTTGTGTGCAATGGTGGTGCTGTCAGCTGAAAGTGTTCCAAGCAAACCATGATAGTAGATTCCACCATGGAAGCAGAATATATCGCTGCATCAAAGGCTGCAAAGAAAGCATTCTGGCATAAGAAGTTTGCTGCAGAAATTAGAGTAATGGCATCAAATGTCATTCCTCTATACTGCGCCAACAATGGCACCATAGCCCTTGCTAAGGAGCCAAGGTCTCATTAGAAATTTAAGCACATTGAGCGGCGATACCATCCCATCCATGACTACCTCGAGAAGGGTTACGTTGAGGTCAAGAGAGTCAATTCCACAGATAATGTGGTTGATCTACTTGCAAAGTCGTTGAGACAACAAAAGATCGAAGCCCACCTAGAGAAGATGGGACTTAGACTTATAGCCAATTGGCTTTAGGATAAGTGAGAGATTGTTAGATATATGTGTCCTAGAAGCCAGAATTGGCTGACACTTGTAATACACTTCTAGGGATAAAATTATAATTTTGACTATAATCAATAAAATGGATTATTTTCTATCACATATGTGTATTTAGTGTCTGTGATACATCCTTTGAGTTAATGGTAATGATAATTCATATTTTCAAGAGTTGAAAATTTAAGACATGAATAATCATTATTAACTCATAAAATGCTCCCGACCATAGGATCATCACGAGGATGGTGATTGATCCGAAAGGTTGGTGTACAATCGCTTCTCTTTAGTAGATGAGTCTTGAGTCTACGGTGTGGAGACACCGGAGCGAGAGTACAGGTACTCGTTAGAGAACGAGGGCACTGAGCGTGACCACCTCGAGTAGTCATTAGGGAGTCTACCTTCTCGTCAATGACTGACTCGATGCTGCAGTAGTGTGTCTGGTTCTTTGACCTGAGGTGCATCGATAGTTCATCTTGAGGGTGTTATAGTTTGA